>JZKD02S1672753.1:805761-836545 GCA_000966675.3 Picea glauca
CAGATTCAATCGGGATTTCTTTCATCGCTATTTCACAATGCGCAAATCCCTTGTCACCGGGATCTCCGATTTCCCGACGGCGCCCGATCCTTTGCCACGCGTCCTTCCAGATGGATGGCTCTGATCTTTAGAGGTGGCCCACACACTATCTTTCGTATCAGGAAATCGCATTTCGTGATTTCAGGGTTTCTGATGCACTTGTTCACGGGAGTCGCGAAACCCCGATTCCCGATTCTCCGATATGGGTTGTGATCAACGGTCTAGAACACTCCTTATCCAACGGCTGTGATTACATCGCGAAATCGCATATCGCGATTTCGGGATTTTCGTTGTCATTGTTCACGGGACTCGTGAAACTTTGATTCCCGATTCTCTGATGAAAAGAATCAACGGTCCAGATCTTCATGCTTGCTTTAATGGCTGCGATCAAGTCGCGAAATTGCATATCGTGATTTCAAAGTTTTTATTGTCGAATGAATTGGACATTTCAAAGTCTCGATCCTCGATTCTCCAATTACTTATCTCCCTCGCATCTTTTGCAGATCTGACGGCTGTCAGGCATCTGCTTCCAATCTGACGGCGCAGATCAGTTCTTCTGCACACCAACTCCTGTGCTTAACATCTGCGCATCTTCTCCCGATCCAACAGCTGTCGGGATTTCCGAGTGATATCCGACGGCTCTCGGTCTCGTTCCTATGCTTCTTGCGCATATAAGAACGCTATGCCTCCTGAGCTTATTCTCCTCGAATCCTTAAAGGATTCTGACGTCTGTGCGCGATCATTCACCTCTCTAAACTTTGTCTTTTGTTTTCCTGTCATCCTGTAAAAACATGCCAACAATCCTTTGTACATTCTTCCTGTACACATGCCATCTTCATTGTTGTACTTGCCATCAATGACAAGCATATGCTATTTGTTAAACATTTCCAACACGTAGGTGGTAAGTATAGAGAGTATTATTGATTTACTCACTTTTGTTAGTTGGTTGAAAGTATAGAGAGTATTATCGAGAAGGATTAGTGCCATTCTATCTTCTTCAATTTTTAGTATAATGACACAATTTGTAGATGATCAAAATTATGTATATGTATATATGAATATGATCATTTTAAATTTATTAGGTTTTCTAGTTTGCTGAAAACATAGAGAATATTATGGATAAGTTTACTTAAGAGCTACATGAGCAATAAATTGAATAGAAATAAAGTAACAATGTTGAATGATGAAAAATGTGAATAAAAAAAAATGTAAGCAATTACAAACATTTTACATTATGATCAATATAATTCTATCTTCTTTTACTTTTCTTATAGTCACACTTTTTCCATCTTTAGATATTGATCATATGAATAAAATCCAAGTTGAAATCTTATACCATTCAAATCCTTTACTATTATAATTTATAGATCCAAAGTGTATATTTTTGTGGCTATGAATCCATTAAAATCATGTAGATATGAATCCACATTCTATTTCTAGTGGCCATATCATTAGTAAATGTAACGATGCATTTTCAATGTATTTCTTAGCAGCCATGCTTAGAGTCATTTTTATTCTGAGTATGGGAATGTCTATATTAGTGACGATATAATATTGTACTGCAATTTCCTTGTGTTGTTGGGAGGTTTCCAACCGATCTGTTCTTTGTTTCAAATACCCACCTGGAAAAGTATTTCAGCTATCATCTCTTCTAACTTCTTACTTTGGGGGAAATTTTTTGATACAACATTTTGTCGCAGCAAGTGATACTGCCTATTCTCTAACATCTAAAGCATGGAAATTTGGAAGAAAACTGAGAGGAAGTCTTCTTGGGAAGGATCAACTCTGAAAAATACCTAAATTCGAAAATTGTCGCTTGTTTCTTTCTAGTGAGGTGAGACAATGTCACCTTTTGATTAGGTTTAAGGGTGTGAGAACCTTGTACATGGGAAAAAATAACAAAATGTTTCAATCTTATAGAAGATAAAATTTCACGATGAGTTGTTTTCTGATCGTTTTGGATCTCGTCTACCTCTCTTGATTTAGTGAGATCCTAACCTCCTCATGGATTCCTCTCCAATCTATAAATGGAGGCATATTCAAAAGGGAAAGGATAATAAGTAATAAGTCATGAGTAATAAAATAATTTTGAATTGAGAATAGATCTTGGTTTGTAATTGAGAGTTTTTGAACTTCATTTTGGTCGTAAGATATTTTCAGCTAAAGTGTTCAAGAGATGGTGATGGAATTAATGGAGGTCACTTGTATGATGGAACATTGAACTACTGGAAGGAAATTTTCAACGCCAAGGCTTGGTTGTAAACTTCTTCTTGATTTATTAATACAGTTATACATTTTCCTTTCCTAATAAAGGTTGTTAATGGTTTTGAATTTGTATTTCTCCTTGGATATTTACATAGATTCATTGAAACATATGTATGTTTTTTACTTTCACTCATTATTTTTTATCCTTTTGCAGGTGTCTATTTCTAAAAAGAAATGGATCAAGTTTGGAGCTACAATCAACGATGACAAACTTTAGTTAAAAAGGTACGAGTTTCCATCCGTTCGTATTTCTTTTGAATCTAAGGAAAGGAGTGTGTTCTTTCTTGGTTTTTTCTAGTTTTGGGTTCCCAAAATAGGGATATTTATTTATGTCTACATTTATGAATTTATCCACAACAAAAATTCATAATGAGGACATAAAAAAGTCTCCCTAGTTCAATACCACGCAACCTAGACAACATATGATGGAATGGGAGAACCCAGAGAACATATAGACATATGTGTAACCCAATGGAGATTGGTTCCACCAAAGGAATGGCCACATCAATTTATTCATACATTATAAGGCATACTGAGGAATGGTCACATCACTTTATTCGTATACCAAATTGGAACTATGTAGAGGAACTACAAACTGGGGAGATTTGCAGCAGAATTTTGGGATCACCTATGGATTTGAACATGAGAATCTAGAAATAGATCCAGCACTGAAGTAGATAAAAGAGAAGACATTTGAAGAACCATAAGTTGAAATTGTAACATGTTATCCAAATTAGAATAGACAGACAGTTAGACAATTTTAACATTGCTACCACGTCAAAGACGATGACCCAGCAGAAGAAAACCCATGCGATATTCAGATTACAAAAGTTGAAGGGGAAAGAGAAGTAGAAGGTCCAAAGTTAGAGTAAGAATAATTTGTTTCACCACTAAAGAGAAAGAAGGTAAATATTGTAATAGAAGAGAATCCAAATATTGCAAGTATTGGTGACTATGTGGATAACCAGAGGGTGGAAAAAATAATAGAGTTACTGTGCGAGTATAGTTACTTGCTTCCAATGACGTTTTCATAAATGAAAGGGGTAGGAGGAGAACTTGAAGAAATGAAGATCCCATTGAGACTAGATGCTATACCAATAAGAAAAAGACCATATATATTTAATCCAATATATAAAGATAAAGTGAAGGTAGAGATTGATAAAATGTTAGAGTTTCGGATAATAGAACCTGTTGAAGAATTTGAGTGGATTAGCCCTATGGTAGTTTAGAAGAAGAAGAAAGGGGGAATCATGATCTTTGTAGACTTAAGGAATTTGAATGATTCATGTCTTCATGATCCCTTCCCTACTCCTATTACAAATGAGGTATTGGAGAATGTAGGAGGACAAGAAGCATACTCATTTATTTATGGATTTCCATGGTATCATCACATCAGAATAGCACCAGAGGATCATCATAAGACTAAATTTTCCATAGAATGGGGGACATATTAGGCCTGCTCCAATAGGCCCCCAAAACTCACTTATGGCTCGTCCCCAACCACTCAGGTAGTGTGTTCCTCCTAAATTGACTTCTCTATCTCCTCGAACCTGGCTAAAATGTATTCAAATTTATAATTTACTTGTGTGCTCTTCCCTACAATAGTCTCCATAGTCTACGCAGTGATAGGATCCTTAAAAAATTATTCATTCTGCAATCCAACCTGTTCAACCTGAACCTTGGCTTCATTAATCTCTGTCATCATTTTGTCTGCAACCTCTTGTAGTGGCTCCAACTGTGCTTTCCTTTCCTATTTTTCTACTTGTATGTTCTTCAATTGTTCATGCAAGTTCTTCGTTTCTTGTGCACCCCCCAATATGTCTTATATTATCATCATCTTCTGGTTTATATTTAGTTATTGTAGCGCTATGTTTACACCTTCTTCTTTCTTTTCTATCTCCTACAATTTTCCATCTTCCAACATATATGTCCATAACTTCATGCTTCTATTGAACAACTCTGTGATTTTCTGAGTGCTCAGTGCAATACTCTCCATATGACTTATAAATTCTTGTTCCCTTTGCATTCTAACTTTTTGTGGTGTAGTGGGAGCTAAGAGGTCCATCAATAATGCAATGTATATCCTGTAAGCCTCCATAGTATACACTATCTTTTAAATATTTTCTTCTGTTGGTTTGTTCCTTTCTTGCACACTGTTAGGAATTGTTTTAAACACTTCTTTCACTTGTTGTTCCATTTTGTTAGTGCGCTAATTTACTGTATATCTCTTGAAATGTACTTGACTTATTGTCAAATCTAGTTTCCTTTTTACTTCATTGTCCAATTATAGACTGGTTGCATCTGTGTCGGCCCTCGACTGTATTTCTCGCTCAACACTTATTTGAAGTTTGTACATTGCCTTCATTGGAACCTTGGGCAGTTCCAAGTCCAAATGATTTATGTCCTTTAATGGGTTTTGTGTTGTCTCATCATACACCTCTAACATCTCCTTAGTGATATTTAAATATTCACTCCCCATGGCTATAATATGCATTGTCTCCTGCATTGGAACTGATATTTCCTACAAATTGTGTTGTTGCACTTGTTCTTTCTCCTATGTTGTAGTTATTTGTAATTGTTTTAGTGCCTCCTTTACTTTTTTCAACTTCTTGACTATATCTTCCCTTTGCTTCTCTACATCATACCACACCTCTGTTACGTGGTCCTATATTTTGAATCATCCTCTGTCAATGTGATCTTTGGAATGCCCTTATGCACCTGCATCTTCTTGCACTAGCTTGTTAATTGTAGGATTGTTCTCTTCAATGGCATAGTTTATGTCTATGTCATTGTCACTGGTATCTCTAAATCTAGGAGACTGCCTCCTCATGTTTCCTCTAGCATAGAAGTATTTACATATTTCTTCGCTCCTCCATTCAATTCTACTGCGCGCTCTTTTTCCTTAGCTAGAGCCTTTGGGATAATATATTTATACTCTGGCTTCTTGATGGTTGACCTTCCACCCATTTCTTTGGCATGCTTAGTTTCCTTCCTTATATTTTTTGTTGGACTTGTTGACTTCTTTGAGGTGCCAATCTTTGCTTTCTTCTTAGATATTGGTACCTTCTCTCGAATCCCTAGAACATTATGTTCCTTAGGCTAGTCCTTCATGGCCCACACAGTTCCTCTCATGTGACACAATACCTTAGTTGTAGCCACTCCTTCTTAGAATCCCTTATGGCCCGGATCAACATGTTGTGTCTGGAAGCCTTAAAGTCTGTTATTCCTTGGTTCTCGCTCACCACTTCTGGTGGTATCCTTCATGTAATGGATATATTTTCCTACATATCATCAAACAAAATAGTAAAAGTTGTATAATTTTCCTTACCTCTCTTTGGATCTGAAGTATGCCAAAGTGTTGTATTTTTCGTTGCACGACACTTCCCTATCCTCTAAAAATACATTGTATTTCAATTCTCCCCAACCAACCAATGTTGTCAGTATAATAAACCATGAATAATGGAACTATGTTCCTAGATCATGTGCATCCCTGTAGTCCTCCAAAATAAAAATGAGTAGATAAGGATAACAACTAAGTAGACTCCCCTTCGCGCACTGCAGTGTTGTTGATATCACTCCTATAGGTTCTTCTTCCATGCAACTTTTCCTCAATATTTTACATTCCATCAATTTTTCCACCAACCTCATTGTTGGTTCATTGATCTAGTTAATGATAATTCCCCAGGACCCTCTCTCAATGCCATATTTCTTCTTCATATCCTCTACTAAAAAAATTTCCTTTGTCTTATCATCCAGATATTGTTCTTGTTCTTCTCCTTCTATCGACAAACCTTTAATATCTATAAATAAATATTCATCTATGGAGACATGCCTCTCCATCCATAAGATACCTCCATGTAACAGTGCCAAAATTTGTTTGACATGGGAATTTACATATTTTCCCCTCCAAAAGTGGGGAGTATTTAGGAGGCTAATGATCCTTGTGTTATAAATACCTAAAATCCACTACTTTGGTTCAAAAATGGGATCCCTTAATGGACCCTCTCCTTTTCTCTCCATGTATACTTGCGATGAAAAATCACAAAAATTTTCTGTGCCTTTCACATAATGATCATAATACTTTAGTTTGTTAATGGTCCCTAACATATCACCAACTATTTTGACTCCATCTCATATGTTTGGCAATGATAGTGTTAACTCTTTCTACTTGGCTAGTGTTCTTAGGGAAATAGGTTTTTCCCTAGTCCTCTTATATCCTTCTGACGATCCTACCACTTCTTCTTGGTTCTCTTCCTCATCTTCTTATGTGTCTAAATCTTGCTGACTTGTAATATATTCCACCTCCACCTCAACTGAATGCTATGTTGGCTCTGCAACATGGTGTTGCGCTTATTTGGCCTATCCTCTAGGCTCATATGACTCTGTTCATTCATCATAATCCTGATACATATGTTGTGGTAGTCCTAATCCAAGTTGTTGCATGGGATTTTACTCTATGATAGAGTTTTATGTTTGTCCCCACATATCTACCTACATATCTTCTATTACTGGAAACTATTGTTCTTCTACAAGCGTGGGACTAATCGGCTTGATGAATGGTGAAGGAATGGCAACCATGTCCACTACTCCCTTAGGATGAATGTTTACCACATCGGTCATTGTATCCTATGGTGACCTCATGGCGCTACGTTTTTTTCTTTTAGTTTGGCTGGGATATTCAAAATTTGGTGGCACCATTAAATTAAATATGGATTGGGATTGTAATAAACCATGGTTGAGCCCTTGCTGAATTGTAAACATGTTTTGTAGGTTGGTGAGTGAAGTGATTATAAGCTAGGAGGCTAATGTGATGTTTAGGCTAGAGAGCCTAGCTGCTAAATTCCAGTGAGGCTATTTTTCTATATGTAAACAATAATATCATTAATATAATACATTGTTGCATGTAGACCGACTAGGATAAAAGAGAATGGGGGAATAAGCTCCATTAGGTAGGGAAAGGGAAGGGGCTAAAATACTAGGGAAAAGGGCTAAGCTTGAGGGCTTAACCCCAAGAGAATATTATATTATTATTTCCTAAAGACTAAGGTGAGGATATTTTTTTTATCCTAAGTATCATGTAAGAGGGAATGAATCCCAAGTGGAGAGAAATGAGATCCAAGAGAGCCATGTTTCAATCATGGAGCATGCAAATATAGGTGGGAGGAAATTGTATGTTTTACATATTTTTCCCCATTCACTCATGCACAAATGCACAAATCCATCCCCTCAATCGTTGACCTCTACAAAATTCATGCACCTTTGGAACTTATAGCATTTTTGGAGTTATCTCGTACTTTTCCTGTGAAGCAAAAGACACGTGCACTTCGCCTGAGCCCATACCATGCCTTAATAGACTACTGTTGTTGCCAACACTGTTCCTTGACTGAGCATGGCTTGCTACCATCATCTGTTCTATACCCAAGCTTTGTTGTTGCCATCACCCTTACTCGATTGACTTAGGAGTGGACTAAAGAAGAAGGTTGTGAGGCCTGTAAGAAACACTCTCTAGGTGAGAGAGGTTGTTGGGGAAATGTTTTTCCGAGCAAGAGCTCAATGGAATCTATAGTCCTCTGAGAATTCTTGTTTGGCCTATTGATGAGGCCCTAGAATGGAAGTGGGGCTTCTGAAGGACTCTTGAGAAGACAAGGGGCACACTTCTTGGGGTGGGAAAGTGATGTGGGGAATGAGAGGATATAGGTTGTAATTAGTGTGATTTGGCTCCTAGGATGGAATCCTTGATGTTGACTATGCAGCTTCAAGTCATCTCAGCCTAGCCTAGGAATCCCTTTACTCAGGTGGAGTTTAGTCCTAGATCGAGGGTGACCCACTGCTAAGAGTGATGAGCACCATGGTCTAAGGCTAAGAGGATCATGGAAGGTATGCACATAGTTGGTGGTCTTCCATAAAAATGTAATTACCATTTATGTGTTCAATTTCATGTTGTGTATGTGTACATGTTTTATATTTATGATTTTATCCTGTATATGTTGTATGTATAGACTTTACTTTTATTTTTGCATTTATCTATGTATTAAAAGAATGTAATTGTGTATTAATGTTTATTTGTATGATGTTCCATATGAGTCTTTGAGTGGTATAGCCCAGTGGCCTAAGGCTTGGGTGTACTACTAAATCTGTATCAGAACATAGCAATAATGTTTTCTATGAGGTAGCATGGCCAGACCTGGGTGGTCGTGGATGTTACAAATTGGTATCAGAGCCCATGGTTTGAAAATTGAACCTATATGGGTCATGTATGAGTAAATTGAAGTTACATAGTGCCAGAAGGGCGCTAAGAGAACACTTGGGAGGTATTTGAAATATCATGAGGTGTGGAAGACAAGGAATCCACAATAACCGTGGTTATGGGACACAAAACTAAATTGGGACCATGGGATATGCGGGGGGGAGGAAGACCCTTCCTAACCATCATATATGGAAAAGGTGCATGAAATTTAACCTCCAAGTCCTTCGGACTTCATGAATTCGGTGAATTTTACGTTTTTTTGAGCAAAATCATCTAAAGCCTAAAGTTTCAAAGTCTTAGAGTGATTTTCAGCCATAGATCATCTAGGAGGAGGAGAACCATGGATTTTCATCGAGTAGTTCGATGGTTCAGAGTTCGGGGATGTTGGTTGAATTGTAGATAGAATGTACTTCCTATCGAAGTCCTGAAGTCTATAACTCATCCAGACTGTTTGATGAATATGGAGACGTGTCCACAAATAAACCATGCAAAGTTCGATAGTTTGATGATACAAAGTTAGGGAGAACTTAGAGGTAATGTTAAGAAAATATCCAATGTTCTGGAGCCTCAGAGTCTCGAAGTTCCGGGAAGTGACTATTCAGAAGTTGAGATTTCAGAAGAAGCATTGTGATGAGCCAAGAAATCCACCGAAGCCCGGATTTACATAGTGTCGAAGTACAAGGTATGACATGGCATGATGATGTAACCAGGGGTGATTTGAACCTCCCCTAGTTGTGTGAAGTGTCGGTCATAATTGTACCTTTGAGAGTCCCTTAGTACCAATTGGGACCTAACATGTGTCACCCATCAGTGGGGACACGTGTCACTACATTAATTTTTTGACATCTGAGCTAAGGATATCGCCATATTTGTCAATTCGATGTTTGGGTATTTTGAAGTGTTATAAGGTAAATACTTTCGAAGCTAGAAGCCTCGAAGCATTGGAGTCCCGAAACTCTAGAGTAGCAGAGTTCGCAAGTTTGGAATTTGGAAGAAATGGGGAGTAGGGTTGAGGAAAGCTTTGATGTCTCGAAGCTCGAGGAAGAGACTATTCAATAGTTCGATGTTCAGAAGAAATGTTGTGTTGTAATGAAAAATCCCTTGAATACTAAAGCTCTGGAGTTCCATAGTGATATGACGTGATGACATCACAAGGAGTGATGTGGACCAGTTCACTAGTTCAGAATTTAGGAGAATTGTTGAGTTTTGCTGTGAAGTTCTCTGAAGCGCCAAAGTTCCAAAATGCAGAAGGACCACTTGTTCAGTACTTCACCAGGTCAGCCTTTGGAGGAATCACTAGATGCTGCAGTTATAAATCATAGAGTGTTGAAGTCCTGGAGCTCCTATTGACCATAGATCTAAATAGAGAATGAGCACCGTCAATTAATGTGTCCTTTGAGATTTCAGAAATTTGACATTTGGGAGATTAGAGGTGTGCAAGTGCAAAGTTCATTGAAGCCTGAAATTATGAAGTCACATATTACAGAAGTGATGTGGCATGTTGATGTCACCTAGGGTGATGAGGACCATCGTATGCATGCCACGTGCCCACCTGTTTTGTGTGTTTGATAGGTCATTTGTTCCAATGGGGTTCTAGCATGCGTCAATAATTGATTGGGCCACGTGTCATCTTCATATTACTAACACGTAGCCCCCTAGGTGCACCATACTGAGTGAGCCTATAAATTTATGGGGTTTGGTATTTTGGGAAATTGAAGTATGAAGTTGTAAGAACATCCAAAGTGTGAATCTCGAGAGAGACAGTTCGCCAGTTCACCACTTCAACATTCAGAGGAAATGATGTGAGGTGAAAGGAAAACCTCTAATGCCTGAAGTTATAGAGCTCTGAAGTCCCAAAGCTCAAGTTAATATCCTATCATTTAATGTCTGGTTATAACTCGAGGTTAGATGGGTTTTTGGCTAAAAATAAAGGGGCTAAGGCATGGAAATGATTTTTTGGAGGTAGAAAAGGGGCTTAGAAAGGGATCCCATGGGGTTTTGATTTGTTCAAACCTACACCTAAAAAATTAAAAAGGCCTGTGAACCTTATGATAGGATCCATCAAGGGTCCAAGACTTAATTTGGATATGAGAAAGGAGAACAATTTTACAAATATTACATCATAGAAAGGACAATTTTTAATTGTCCATAACTTTCTGCTGAAGATTTAGAATTCAGAAAGAAAGGAGTCATTGCAAAGGTCTAGGACAACATAAAATTTTTGTTCACCACAAAAAGGGTATTAGTCAGATAAATAATCATAAAGTCAAAGGAAATAAGTCTGATAGGTTATTGAACCAAAATGGTTCATGTTTTTATAAAATTGTTGAATCAATTAGCCTGACAAGGTTCTATTGGTTGCACATTTTGTAGAATTAACAATAACTTGATTAGATCAGAATCAATGCAGAGTGCATAAAGATGGAGGATACAAAGGGGAGATTACAACCAGTAACATGAGATCAGAGGAATGGATGTCCATTTTTGTATGGAAGGAACAAAATCCAATGAGCACGGATAAGGAAAAGATGAAAACATGAATATTGTGGAGATCATTAGAAATTTCTAGAAAAATATCCAAAGTCACAAGACTGGTAATGAGAGCCTTGTGAAAGATAAAGAGAAACAAGAATACTTCAATATGAAGTTAATGTAGAGCCTGGATAAAATTGAAAATAAATTGGATAAGGAGAGTGTCTCCAACAAATCAGGAAGCCACAAGTCCCCCAATGAGAAAATAGGATCAAGGAGTGGTAGTAGATATCACCATCACTCCCAAGGACATTTCAATAGGAGAGAAAACAACATCTGAATCTCATCTCCTATCAGGAAGAATCATAAGATGTTTGGGATGGATGAATTGAGAGGAGAAATGAATAAGATCAAACCTCCTACTTTTTATGGTGAACACAAGAAGGATGAATATGCCGAGACATGGTTTTTAGGCATGAGGAAGTACTTCCGATTGCATAATTATTATTCTCATGCATAATGAATAATTTTATCTACCAAGTTAAAGGAAAGGCATCCATGTGGTGGGACCATCTTGTGCAAGTGCAACACATCAAAGAGAATAATGGTACATGGAAGGAATTCAATAAGCATTTTAAGAAGAAATACTTAACAAAGAGGTATTTTTACAAAAAGATGAAAGAGTTCTTTGAAATCAAACTAGGATGCATGACCATTGATGAGTATGAAAGGACATTTTTAGAACTATTGAAGTATGTCTCCTTCATCAAAGATGAGATAGTTAAGATCCATATATATTTGAGTGGGCTTCCATCTTTCATCAGTGATTAAATTCAATATGATGATCCTAAAAATTTGGAGGAAACCATAATAAGAGACAAGTTCTTATATGATCAACATAAGGGAAATCTCACTTTCCAAAGATATTGGGAAGACAAGAAAAAGTTCAATATGGAACACAGTAAAAAAGGGAAGAATCCACCATTCTTTAGAAACAATTCTTAGGGAGAAAAAACCCCTAGAGTGCCCAGAATGACTGAGACGGGTGGAAAAAATATAAGGAAGACATGCATTCAATGTTGGGGTTGTAAAAGAGACCATTTGTATAGAGAATGTTCTCACAAAAAAGATAAAGTGAGAGTTTTCCACGATGTAGAAAAATCTGAAACATTGGAGGGCATGGGAAGAAGTGTTCCGAGGTTATATGCATCCATGGACAACAAGAAAGAATAATCTCAATCACACATGGTTGAAGTAGAAGGCATGATCAATAAGCATACCATTACTATTTTACTAGATTTAGGAGTAAGCCATAGCTATATAGATCCTAAGGTAGTGGAAATATTGCAAGTTCCAAAAATAAAGCATGGGAAATCTTGGCTAGTGCAACTAGCTACATGATCCAAGAGAAAAGTTGCTAATCTGGTTAAGTCATCTCCAGTGGACATGAATGGGCTAAGTACCACGACATATTTGAACATCCTTCCCTTGGGTTCATATGAATGTCTAATTGGTATGGATTGGTTGTACCAATACCATGATGTCTTAGACTGTCATAAAAAGTAATTTACTTTCCTGAATGGGGAAGGGAACTCAAGAACATTCCAAGGAATTCCCAGGGCAGGTATTGTTCAAGAGATCTCAACAATGTAATTGAAGAAGTGTTATAGGAAGGGTTTACAAATATTTGCAGCTCATAATGGAGGAATCACCAAAGGATAAGGTGCCAAATCATGAGGATCATTTAGTCCTAAAATATTTTGAGGATGTGTTCAAGGATATACAACGACTACCCCCAAAGAGAGATATCAATTTCTCTATGAAATTAATGCCGAGAAAAACTCCAGTATCCAAGACTCATTACAGGATGAGTACTCCAGAGTTGAAGGAACTGCAAATACAACTTGAAGAAATTCTGAAGAAGGGGTATATATGCCCAAGTGTGTCACCTTGGGGTGCCCCAACTTTATTTGTGAAGAAGAAAGATGAGACATTGAGATTATGCATTGACTTCAGATAATTGAACAAGGTAACTATAAAGAACAAGTATCATTTTCCAAGGATCAATGATCTCTTTGATGAATTGAAGAATGAAAAAATATTTTGAAATATTGATCTCAGATATGGTTAGCGTCAAGTGAGAATTAAAGATGAAAATATTAGTAAGACTTCCTTCAGAAAAAGGTTTAGTCATTGTGAATTCAGAGTGGTGCCATTTGGGTTATCAAATGCACCATCTATTTTTATGTGTTTAATGAATTGTGTTTTTAGAGAGTACCTGGACAAGTTTATCACTTTATTTTTGGATGACATCCTTATATATTGCAAGTCAGAAGAGGAACATGAGAATCACTTGAAGATGGTTTTACACATGTTAAGAGACCACCAGTTGTATGCCAAATTGAGCAAGTTCTCATTTTATCAGAACCAAATTCAATATTTGGGGCATATCATATCTGAAGAGGGGATGGCAATGGACCCTAAAAATATTGAATCTATTATAGGGTGGAAAACACCTAAGAATATGACAAAATTCAGATCCTTCATGGGTCTAACTTGCTACTACAAAATATTCATTGTAGGGTTTTCAAGGATTTCTCACTCTATCATTTCCTTTCAAAGGAAGGGGGTGAAGTTTCAATGGACAACAGAGTGTGAAAAGAGCTTCTCGAATTTGAAGAGTTTTTAACTAGTGCTCCAATAATAAGGATTGTGGATCCGAATAAAGATTTCATGGTATGCACAGATGTATGCAAATAAGGACTTGGTGGATTCCTTAGTCAGAAGGGGTATGTCACATGTTACGAATCAAGAAAGTTGAAGGAGCATGAAAGGCATCATGCCACTCATGATTTGGAATTGGAAGTCGTAGTGCATTCCTTGAATAAGTGGAGATACTACCTCATGGTAAAAAGGTTTGAGCTGAGAACAGACCATAATGGTCTGAAATATTTGTTTGATCAACCAACTTTAAATGCTAGGCAGAGTAGATGGTTGGATTTTCTCAGTGAGTATGACTTTGATATAAGTCATATCAAGGGGAAAGAGAAAAAGGTGGTTGATGCACTCATCAGAAGAGTTCATGATTTTCATTCTACAACCATAAACATTTATCAATCTGATTTAAAGGACATAGTCTTGGAAGCTGCAAAATTAGATTTCCAATACAAGGTATTAGTAACAAAATTACAACAAGAAAATTTGGAGCAGAAGGTTGAAGATTACAAGTTGGGGATTGATGAAGTTATCATGTACAGAAAAATAATTTATGTACCCCATTCCCAATATTTGAGAATCCTAATTTTGAAACATATGAATCATGTACCCTATGTTGGACACTGAGGATATCATAAAACAATTGCAACAGTCAAGAGACAATATTATTGGCTAGGCATGATGAAAGAAATTGATGAGTACATTGTCAATTGTTTGGAGTGTCAAAAGGTCAAGGTTGAGCATAGACACCTAGTTGGGTTGTTGCATCCATTACCTATCCCTGAGTGGAAATGGAAAGTGGTGAAAATGGACTTCATCACCAAACTTCCCAGAAGAAGCAAACAACATTATTCGATCATGGTGGTGGTGGAAAAGCTTACCAAAGCTTCCCATTTCATTCTAGTGAAGCTTACTCACAAGGAAACCGATGTTGTTGATATTTATATGAGGAAATTATCTCAATCTCATGGTATTCCCAAGAAAATTGTGTCTGAGAGAGACCCAAAGTTTACCTCAAAGTTCTAGAAAGGATTGTTTAAAGGATTTGGAACAAATCTGAGTTTTAGCACAACTTATCATCCAGAATATGATGGGAAAAAAAATAGGGTGAACCAAGTGATTGTGGATATGTTGAGGATGTATGTGATGGATATGCCATCAAATTGGGAACACTATCTACACTTGGTAGAGTTTGCTTACAACAATGGGTACAAGACATCTCTAAAGGGATTTGAGTCACTTTCTGGTAGAAAGTGAAACACGCCAGTAAGCTTAGACAACCCAACAGATAGAGAAGTAGTTGGGCTAGAGTTTCTCATGGAAATGGAAGAGAAGATGTAAAAAATAAGGAATAATTTAAAGACTGCTCAAGACAGGAAGAAAAGTTATGTTGATAAGGGAAGAATTCAAAGGGAATTTTGCGTGGGTGATCATGTATGCTTGAAAATGAGAGCCAAAAGAAGTTCCCTGAAGTTGGGAAACTATTCAAAGTTGGAAAATCAATATTGTGGGTCATTTGAAATCCTAGAGAGGATTGGGATTGTAGCTTATATGTTTTCTTTACCTACATCTATGATTATTCATAATGTATCCAATGTATCATTTATCAAAAAGTATATACTCGATGCTAATCATGTTATTGATTGGAATATGAGTTAGGTGGAGAAAGAAGGTGCTTTTCAAGTGCATTCAGTGTGCATACTGGACCAAAAGATCAAGGAGCTCCAGAATTGAGCAATAGATCTTGTAAAGGTCCAATGGAACTAGTACGCTCTGGAGGATGCAACTTGGGAGAATGAAGATTCCATGCGGGTAGAACAACCACATATTTTTGAAGATTTATGAAAATTATTGATTTAATATATAAATAAGATGCACTAAGGAAAGTGCATAAATAAGGGGAGAAGATTATAATACCCCAAGGACGAGTCCCTGCGGAATTGTAAGCATGTTTTGTAAGCTGGTGAGCCAGGTGATTATAAATGAGGAGTCTTATGTGATGTTTAGGCTAGAGATCCTGGATGCTAAAGGCCAATGAGGTTATATCCTAAAGCCCAGTGAGCCTATATCCTAAAGGCCAGTGAGCCTATTTTTTTATATGTAAACACTCATATCATCAATATAATACATTGTTGTGTGTAGAACGACCATGATAAAATAGAATGGGAGACTAAGTTCCACTAGGTAGGGAAAGGGAAGGGACTAAGAGACTAGGGAAAAAGGGCTATGCTTGATGACTTAACCCTAAGAGAATATTATATTATTATTTCCTAAAGACTAAGGTGAGGATAATTGTTTTATCATAAGTATCATGGAAGAGCGAATGAATCCCAAGTGGAGAGAAACAAGATCCAAGAGAGCCAAGTATCAATCATGGCACATGAAAATATAGGTGGGGGAAAATAGACTGTTTTGCATCTTTTTCCCCATTCACTCATGCACAAACAAATGGAGCCATCCCCTCCATCATTGAACTCTAAATAATTCATGCACCTCTCGAATCTACAAAATTTTTGGAGCTATCTCGTACTTTTCTTGTGAAGAACAATGCACTTGTACTTCTCTTGCCCTAGTACTATGCCTTAACGGACTTTTGTTGTTTCCAACGTAGTTACTTGACTGAGCGTGTCTTGCTTCCATCATATGTTCTATACTCGATATTTGATGTTTCCATCACCCTTAATCGATTGACCTACGAGTGTACTGAAGAAGCAAGTTGTCAAGTCTATAAGCAACTCTCTCTAGGTGAGAGAGTTTGTTGGGGAAGTTATTTTCCTAGAGGGAGCTCAATGACATCTATAGTGCTCTGAGAATTCTTGTATGTCCTATTGTTGAAGCCTTGGAAGGGAAGTGGGGCAGCCGAAGGACTTTTGAGCAGAGAAGAGGCACACTTGCTAGGGTGGGACAGGCATGCGGGGAATGAGAAGTTGTAGGCTATTAGTGTGAGTTGGCTCATGGGATAGAATCCTTCCTGTTGATTGTGCAACTTCCATTCATCTCAACCTATCCTAGGAATCACTTTACATGGGTGGATTTTAGTGCCATCTCGGGGGTGAATCACTGTTGAGAGTGATGAGAAGCATGGTCTAAGGCCGAGAGGTTCGTGGAAGGTCTGGACACAGTTGGTGGTCTTTCATAAAAAATAAGTATGATTTATGTATTCAATTGCATGTTGTGTATTTGTACATGTTTTATATTTATGAGTTTAGCATGTATATGTTGTATATATAGAATTTATTATTATTTCAGAGCAGGTGGCCAACGATGTTATAGGGATGCTCTGAATATTATCTGAAACACCTCGAAATAACCTTCTCATTATGATTTTTCTCTTTTTAGCTCCCATTTTCACCAAGTCACGGTGATTCTTCCTATTCACATTTTTCACGTTTATATGTCGTGTCATAAATTCTCTCTCGCGTTGTGCTTTTCTACCACCTCATTTTTCCTTTTTTTAGATACTCTTTGTATCAACGCACATATTTTTTTGTCTAGTCACATTTATATGGTGCACAGTGTATTCGTGTTATTTCGTTTCAATTACCATCTTCTTCATTCTACATCATCTTACAACATGCAAAACACTTGTCCATCTACTTCATATTCTTTTCTTTTTTTTTTCTAATTTTTTTTCTCTTTCTTTCTTTATTTTTCTATTTCTACTATATACATTATGTGAAATCTATTTTCCTATGATGCAACTATTAAGGGTTGGTGGTTCGACTATCCCTATACAGTTTCAGTCAACTACGATTCACCTATCCTTGCATTTTTTTTCCTATTTAATCTTGGAGCTGCACAAAGCCTCCATCTTTGATAGAATTTATCTCATATGGCTCTAACTAATGCATCCTGAATTTCCCTGGGTGTTGTAAGTATCTATTATCATAGAGGAGAACCATATATCATTTTTTAAATTTATTCTTCTTTAAGTATCTATCATGCCAAGATTTATATTTTTGTTTATGTACTTTGGTAATGGAAACCAGTCATAATCCTTTATTCTTATAATTCCATGAGTTGAGACAACCTTTCTTGGGTTACACCTCTTTCTATCATGTTTGTAATGGCTGCAATGCACAGACTAGGTATCAAATACTATAAAGGCACTACTAATTTCTAACTATACACCAATATGAAAGGTGTATGTCCTATGATTTTATTGCATTTAGTTCTATAATCCCATAATATTGTCAGTATCTTAAAATCCCAATCATCCCTATTCACATTGAAAATATTTGTTAAGTCATTCTCCAAAATCTTATTAAATGCTTCCACTATTCCATTAGCTTGAGGATAGTATGGTGTTCTCTTCTCATGGTGTATCTCAAATTCTTCAGGAATTACCTAGATGGTACTATTGATAAAATGAGTTCCATGATCACTCATCAAAATCCTAGGGCATCCAAATATTGTAATTCCATGTTCAAATAGGAAGTGTGCTGCAATCTTTTACAGCTATTGCTTCAACCCATCTGGTGAAATATTTTGTCATTGTAATGATATACCTTTCTCTTGATATTCTAGTTGGTGGATTAATTGTACCTATAAAGACAATTTCTTATTTTTGAAACACTTTAACAGCTACCCAAGGCTTTAATGGTATCTCATCCCTCTTGGATGGCTTCCCTACCCTCTGACAGACATCAAAAGCCTCACAATACTCCTTTTCATCCTTACAAACTATTGGCCGCCATAATCATGCACGTAGTATATTCTACGTAGTGGCTTTACCTACATAATGTCCTCCAGGGATGATTTTAAGGATGGAAATTTATTTTAAAATGTAGAAACCTTGGCGAATCTTACTAATCCTTCATATGTCAACTATAAATGATTGGCGATATTTTTGTAAAAATATTCAAATTTCTAAGTATTTTATATAGTTTTTATAAAATTTTGGCGATTTTTAAGGTAAATTAATTTTATCATATAGAATTTGGGCGAATCATTTTTAAAATAGTGAATCTCATTTTTGGAAAAACCATGGAAAATTAGCCCATGAGCGAAATTTAGCCCCTAAAATCATCCTTGTGGACCTCATGTTATCCCTTCATGTGCTTCTGCTAAAATGATATGACGTTCATGCTCCATGCCACATCTCCTTAAAATATTATGTTCTCCTAGTTTATACAAATGTCCTAAAATAAGTTGGCAATATACAACTCTAACCACCAAATTTATCTTTTGTGCAATGAAATATTCCTTTGTAGAAAATCCTATACTCGAAAATTCAATGATATCATAAAATTACTCATCGACAATTTGCACTTAAAATAGTTTTGCATCAACAAAATTGTCCTCCAAGTTTCTTGGTTCCTCTGCATTGGTTATCCTGAAAAGATGATCAGGCCCTGCATTCAATCTTCCATGTTTAACAACTACTTCAAAATAAAACTCTTGGAATAACAACAATCATCTACATATTCTACCCCCAATATTGGCTCGTTGACCATGTATTTAAGAGAAGAGTGATTTGTGAACATCTTTAAATGTTGTCCTAACAAATAATGTTTGAACTTATGCAATGCATACACCATATCCAAACCTTCTTTTTCTGTTTTATTATAATTCTATTATGACTTGCAAATCTTATTGGGTGATCTATGTCACCTTCTCCTGGTTGTGTTAATGCTTCTCCAAGTGTTATGGAAGATGCGTCCACATGAACATGGAACTCCTTTCACCAATATGGAAACACCAGAATTGGTGATGTCACCATTTTCTCCTTCAATATGTCCACAATCTATTGGCACTCATCATTCCATTGAAACTTAATATCCTTCTTTAAATACTTCACCATGGACGCAATAATATTTTCATTGCTCTTTATAAATTTGTATAGTATCATGTATGACCAACTGTAACTCTCAATTTTAACATTGATTTAGATGGTGGTAAAATAGCAATAACAACAACCTTGGCAGGATCAACCAACAAACCATGCTTACACAACAAATGCCCTAGTAAAATTCCAAATGGTGTGTTGAATATTCATTTCTTAATGTTCAAATAGGGATGTTATATCCCTGTTATTTCAGAGAATCCCTTTTATAGCATGGCTCGACCTGGGTGGGTGGGGATGTTACAGGGATGCTCTGAATATTATCTGAGTCTCCTCGAAATAACCTTCTCATTCTAAGTTTTCGCCTTTTCGCTCCCATTTTCACCAAGTCACAGTGATTCTTCCGGTTCACATTTTCCACTGTTATATGTCTTGCCATAAATTCTCTGTCGTGCTGTACGTTTCCTACCACCTCCTTTTTCCTTTTTCAGCTACTCTTTGTATCGACACACGTATTTTTTTGTGTGGTCACATTTCTATGATGCACAGTTTATTCCTGTTCTTTCATTTCAATTACCATCTTCTTCGTGATACATCATCTTACAACATGCAAAACACTTGTCCATCTACTTCATATTTTTTAGTTTTTGTTTTTCCAATTTTCTTTTTTCTTTCTTTCTTTAATTTTCTATTTCTACTATATACATTATGTGCAATTTATTTTCCTACGATGCAACTATTAAGGGTTGTTGGTTCGATTATCCCTATACAGTTTCAGTCAACTACCATCCACCAATCATTGCATTTATTTTCCTGTTTAATCTTGGAGTTGCACAAGGCCTCCATATTTGATAGAATTTATCTCATATGGGTCTAGCTAATGCATCCTGAATTTCCCTGGGTGTTGTAAGTATTTAATGTCATAGAGAAGAACTAGATATCATTCCTTAAATTTATTCTCCTTTATGTATCTATCATGCCAAGATTTATCTTTCTCTTTATGTACTTTCCTAATGGAAACCAATCATAATCCTTTATTCTTCTAATTCCATGAGTTGATCCAACCTTTCTTGGGTTGCACCTCTTTCTATCAAGTTTGTAATGGATGCAATGCACAAACTAGGTATCAAATACTACAAAGGGACTACTACTTTCTAACCATGGACCAATATGAATGGTGTATGTCCTATGAGTTTCTTGCATTTAGTTCTATAATTCCATAATATTTCTAGTATCTTCAATTCCCAATCATCCCTATTCACATTGAAAATCTTAGTTAAGTCATTCTCCAAAATCTTATTAAATGCTTCCATTATTCCATTAGCTTGAGGATAGTATGGTGTGCTCTTCTCATGGTGTATCTCAAATTCTTTAGGAATTACCTATATGGTACTATTGATAAAATGAGTTCCATGATCACTCATCAAAATCCTAGGGAATACAAATCTTGTAATTCCATGTTCAAATAGGAAGTGTGCTGCAATCTTTTACAGTTATTGCTTCAACCCATCTGGTGAAATATTTTGTCGTTGTAATGATATAACTTTCTCCTGATATTCTAGTTGGTGGATTAATTGTACCTACAACGTCGATTTCTCATTTTTGAAACACTTTAATAGTTACCTGAGGCTTTAATGGTATTTCATCCCTCCTGGATGGCTTCCCTACCCTTTGAAAAACATCACAAGCCTCACAATACTCCTTTTCATCCTTAGAAACTATTGGCCACCATAATCCTACACGTACTATGTTCTACGTAGTGGCTTTACCTACATAATGTCCTCATGTTATCCATTCATGTGCTTCTGCTAAAATGATAGGAGGTTCATGCTCCATGCCACATCCCCTTAAAATATTACGTTCTCCTAGTTTATACAAATGTCCTACAATAAGTTGGTAATCTACAAATCTAACTGCCAAATTTGTCTTTTGTGAAGTGATATATTCCTTTGGAGAAAATACTATACTCAAAAATTCAATGATATCATAAAAATATTGATCGACAATCTGCACTAAAAATAGTTCTACATCAAGAAAATTTTCCTCCAAGTTGCTTGGTTCCTCTGCATTGGTTATCCTTGAAATATGATCAGGCCCTGCATTCAATCTTCCATGTTTCAGAACTACTTCAAAATCAAACTCTTGGAATAACAACAATCATATACATATTCTACCCCCAATATTGGTTCTTCACTAGGTAGTTAAGAGCAGAGTGATTTGTGAACATCTAAAAATGTTGGCCTAACAAATAATGTTTGAACTTATGCAATGCATACACCATATACAAACCTTCTTTTTCTGTTGTATTATAATTCTATTATGACTTGCAAATGCTATTGGATGATCTATGTCACCTTCTCCTGGTTGTGTTAATATTGCTCCAAGTGTTATGGAAAATGCGTCCACATGAACATGGAACTCCTTTGACCAATCTGGAAACACCAGAATTGGTGATGTCACAATTTTCTCCTTCAATATGTCCACAATCTATTGGCACTCATCATTCCATTGAAACTTAATATCCTTCTTTAAATAATTCACCATGGGGGCAATAATATTTTCATAGCTCTTTATAAATTTGTATAGTATCATGTATGACCAACTGTAACTCTGAATTTGAGCATTGACTTAGGTGGTGGTAAATTAACAATAAAAACAACCTTGGCAGGATCAACCAATAGACCATGCTTACACCACACATGCCCTAGTAAAATTCCAAATGGTGTGTTGAATATGCATTTCTTAATGTTCAAACAGGGATGCTATATCCCTGTTATTTCAAAGCATCCCTATTATAGCATGGCCCGACCTGGGTGGCTGGGGATATTACAAGGATTCTCTGAATATTCTTTTAATCACCTCGAAATAACTTTCTCATTCTGAGTTTTCACCTTTTATCTCCCATGTTCACCAAGTCACAGTGATTCTTCCTGTTCACATTTTCCACTTTTATACGTCGTGCCATAAATTCTCTGTCATGATGTACTTTTCCTACCAACTCCTTTTTTCTTTTTTCAGCTACTCTTTGTATTGATGCACATATTTTTTTGTCTAGTCACATTTCTCTGGTGCACAGTGTATTCTTGTTCTTTCATTTCAATTACTATCTTCTCCGTGCTACATCATATTACAACATGCAAAACACTTGTCCATCTACTTCATATTTTTTTGTTTTTGTTTTTCCAATGTTCTGTTCACTTTGTTTCTTTATTTTTCTATTTCTACTATATACATTATGTGCAATTTATTTTCCTACGATGCAACTATTAAGGGTTGTTGGTTTGACTATCCCTATACAGTTTCAATGAACTACCATTCAGCAATCCTTGCATTTATTTTCCTGTTTAATCTTGGAGTTGCACAAGGCCTCCATCTTTGATAGACTTTATCTCATATGGCTCTAGCTAATGCATCCTGAATTTCCCTGGGTGTTGTAAGTATTTACTATCATAGAGGAGAAACATATATCCTTCCTTAAATTTATTCTTCTTTCTGTATCTATCATGCCAAGATTTATCTTTTTCTTTATGTAATTTCCTAATGGAAACCAATCATAATCCTTTATTCTTCTAGTTCCATGAGTTGAACCAACCATTCTTGGGTTGCACCTCTTTCTATCATGTTTGTAATGGCTGCAATGCACAAAATAGGTATCAAATACTCCAAAGGGACTACTACTTTGTAACCATACACCAATATGAAAGGTGTATATCCTATGAGTTTCTTGCATTTAGTTCTATAATCCAATAATATTGCTAGTATCCTCAAATCCCAATCATCCTTATTCATATTGAAAATCTTAGTTAAGTCATTCTCCAAAATCATATTAAATGCTTCCACTATTCCATTATCTTGAGGATAGTATGGTGTTCTCTTATTATGGTGTATCTCAAATTCTTCAGGAATTACCTAGATGTTACTATTGATAAAATGAGTTCCTTGATCACTCATCAAAATCATAGGGTATCCAAATCTTGTAATTACATGTTCAAATAGGAAGTGTGGTGCAATCGTTTACTGCTACTACTTCAACCCATCTGGTGAAATATTTTGGCGTTGTAATGATATACCTTTCTCCTGATATTCTAGTTGGTTGATTAATTGTACCTACAAAGTCAATTTCTCATTTTTGAAACACTTTAATAGTTATTTGAGGCTTTAATGGTATCTCATCCCTCCTGGATGGCTTCCCTACCCTCTGACAAACATCACAAGCCTCACAGTACTCCTTTTCATCCTTAGAAACTATTGACCACCATAATCCTGTGCATAGTATCTTCTACGCAGTGGCTTTACCTACATAATGTCCTCATGTTATCCCTTCATGTGCTTCTGTTAAAATGATAGGACGTTCATGCTCCATGCCAGATCTCCTTAAAATATTTTGTTCTCCTAGTTTATAAAAATGTCCTACAACAAGTTGGTAATCTACAAATCTAACCACCAAATTTGTCTTTTGTGTAGTGATATATTCCTTTGGACAAAATCCTATACTCAAAATTTCAATGATATCATAAAAATACCCATCGACAATCTGCACTGAAAAAAATTATACATCAAGAAAATTGTCCTCCAAGTTGCTTGGTTCCTCTGCATTGGTTATCCTATAAAGATGACCAGGCCATGCATTCAATCTTCCATGTTTCACAACTACTTCAAAATCAAAATTTTGGAATAAAAACAATCATCTACATATTCTACCCTCAATATTGGCTCATTTACCATGTATTTAAGAGCAGAGTGATTTGTGAACATCTTAAAATGTTTTCCTAACAGATATTGTTTGAACTTATGCAATGCATACACCATATCGAAACCTTCCTTTTATGTTGTATTATAATTCTATTATGACTTGGAAATGCTATTGGGTGATCTATGTCACCTTCTCTTGGTTTTGTTAATACTGCTCCAAGTGTTATTGACGATGCATCAACATGAACATGGAACTCCTTTGACCAATCTGGAAACACCAGAATTGGTGATGTCACCATTTTCTCCTTCAATATGTCCACAATCTATTGGCACTCATCATTCCATTGAAACTTAATATCCTTCTTTAAATACTTCTCCATGTGCGTAGTAATATGTGCATAGCTCTTTATAAATTTGTATAGTATCATGTATGACCAACTATAACTATCAATTTGTGCATTGAATTAGGTGGTGGTAAATTAACAATAACAACAACCCTGGCAAGATCAACCAATAGAACATGCTTACATAATACATGCCCCAGTAAATTTCCAAATGGTGTGTTGAATATGGATTTCTTAATGTTCAAACAGGGATGCTATATCCCTGTTATTTCAGAGAATCCCTGTTATAGCATGGACCAACCTGGGTGGCTGGGGATGTTATAGGGATGCTCTAAATATTCTCTGAATCGCCTCAAAATAAACTTCTCATTCTGATTTTTCGCCTCTTAGCTCCCATTTTCACCAAGTCACATTGATTCTTCATGTTCATGTTTTCCACTTTTATACGTCGTGCCATAAATTCTCTGTTGCACTGTACTTTTCCTACCACCTCCTTTTTCCTTTTTTCAGCTAATCTCTGTATTGATGCACATATTTTTTTGTCTAGTCACATTTCTCTGGTGCACAATGTATTCTTGTTCTTTCATTTCAATTACCATCTTATTCATGCTACATCATCTTACAACATCCCAAACACTTATCCATCTACTTCATATTTTTTTGTTTTTGTCTTTCCAATTTTCTTTTGTCTTTCTTTCTTTATTTTTCTATTTCTCCTATATAGACTATGTACGATTTATTTTCCTACGATGGAACTATTAAGGGTTGTTGGTTAGACTATCCCTATACAGTTTCAGTCAACTACCATTCACCAATCCTTGCATTTCTTTTCATGTTTAATCCTGGAGCTTCATAAGGCCTCCATATTTGATAGAGTTTATCTTATATGGTTCTAGCTAATGAATCCTGAATTTCTCTGGGTGTTGTAAGTATTTACTATCATAGAGGAGAACCATATATCCTTCCTTAAATTTCTTCTTCTTTATGTATCTATCATGCCAATATTTGTCCTTTTCTTTATGTACTTTCCTAATGGAAACCAATCACAATCCTTTATTCTTCTAACTCCATGAGTTGATCCAACCATTCTTGGGTTGCACCTCTTTCTATCATGTTTGTAATTCCTACAATGCATAGGCTAGGTATCAAATACTCCAAAGGGACTACTACTTTCTAACCATACACTAATATGAAAGGTGTATGTCCTATGAGTTTCCTGCATTTACTTCTATAATCCCATAATATGGCTAGTATCTTCAAATCCCAATCATCCCTAATCACATTGAAAATATCAGTTAAGTCATTCTCCAAAATCTTATTAAATACTTCCACCATTCCATTAGCTTGAGGATAGTATGGTGTGCTCTTCTCATGGTGTATCTCAAATTCTTCAGAAATTACCTAGATGGTACTATTGATAGAATATGTTCCCTCATCACTTATCAAAATCCTAGGGAATCCAAATCTTGTAATCACATGTTCAAATAGGAAGTGCATTGCAATATTTTAATGTTACTGCTTCAACCCATCTGGTGAAATATTTTGTCGTTGTAATGATATACCTTTCTCCTGATATTCTATTTGGTGGATTAATTATACCTACAAAGTCAATTTCACATTTTTGAAACACTTTAATAGTTACCTGAGGCTTTAATGGTATCTCCTCCCTCCTGGATAGCTTCCCTGCCCTCTAACAGACATCACAAGCCTCACAATACTCATTTTCATCTTTAGAAACTATTAGCCACCATAATCCTGCACATAGTATCTTATATGCAGTGGATTTAGCTACATAATGTTCTCGTGTTATCCCTTCATGTGCTTCTGCTAAAATGATAGGACGTTCATTCTCCATGCCACATCTCCTTAAAATATTATGTTCTCTTAGTTTATACAAATGTCCTACAATAAGTTGTTAATCTAAAACTCTAACCACCAAATTTGTCTTTTGTGCAGTGATATATTCCTTTGGAGAAAATCCTAGACTCAAAAATTTAATGATGTCATAAAAATACTCATCAATAATCTGCACTAAAAACAGTTCTGCATCAAGAAAATTATCCTCCAAGTTTCTTGGTTCCTCTGCATTGGTTATCCTAGAAATATGATCAGGCCCTACATTCAATATTTCATGTTTCACAACTACTTCAAAATCAAACTCTTGGAATAACAACAATCATATACATATTTTACCCCCAATATTGGCTCATTGACCAGGTATTTAAGAGCAGAGTGATTTGTGAACATCTTAAAATGTTGGCCTAACAAATAATGTTTGAACTTATGCAATGCATGCACCATATCCAAACCTTCTTTTTATGTTGTATTATAATTTTTTTATGACTTGCAAATGCTATTGGGTGATCTATGTCACCTTCTCCTGGTTGTGTTAATACTACTCCAAGTGTTATTGAAGATGCGCCCACATAAACATGGAACTCCTTTGATCAGTCTGGAAAAACCATAATTGGTGATGTCACCATTTTCTCCTTCAATATGTCCACAATCTATTGGCACTCATCATTCCATTGAAACTTAATATCCTTCTTTAGATACTTCTCCATGGGCGTAGTAATATGTGCATAGATCTTTATAATTTTGTATAATATCATGTATGACCAACTGTAACTCTCAATTTGCGCATTGACTTAAGTGGTGGTAAATTAACAATAACAACAACCTTTGTAGGATCAACCCACAGGCCATGATTACACAACACATGCCCTAGTAAAATTCCAAATGGTGTGGTGAATATTCATTTCTTAATGTTCAAAGAGATTTAAAACTATCTACACTTATCTAACATTAGTCTCAAAATTTTAACATGATCTTTCAATAAACTAAATATTGTTCAATCAACGAGATAAACCTAAAAAAACTTATGTATAAAATCTTTAAATGTAGCTACTACTACCCTTGAAAAGATAGCAGAGGAATTATTCAATCCAATGGGCACAATTGTGTACTAATATGTGCCCCATTCTATGGAGAATGTAGTTATGATGATCCTCTAGTGCTATTCTAATCTGATGATACCCTGAAAATACACCAATAAATGAGTATGCTTCTTGTCCTCCTACATTCTCCAATACCTCGTTTGTAAAAGAAGTAGGGAAGTGATCATGAACAAAAACATCATTCAACTTCCTTAAGTCTATAAAGATCATTATTCCCCCTTTCTTCTTCTCCTAAACAAACATGAGGATAATCCACTCAGATTTTTCAATAGGTTCTATTATCCCAACCTCTGACATTTTATCAATCTATGTATTCACTTTCTGTTTATATATTGGATTCAATCTATATGGTATTTGAATTATTGGTATAGCATATGGTCTCAAAGGGATATTCATTTCTTCAATTTCTCCTACTACCCCTTTCATTTATGAAAACGTCACTGGAAACAAGTCACTATCCTTGCGCAGTAACTCTGTTAATTTTTCCACTATCTAGTTATCCTAATAGCCACCAATACTTGCAATATTTGGATTCTCTTCTATTCCAATATTTACCTTATTTATGTTCAATGTTACAACAAATTATTTTGACTCTAATTTTGGACCTTATACTTCTCTTTCCCCTTCAACTTATGTAATCTGAATATCCCATAGGTTTTCTTCGGTTGGGTCATGTTCTGTGACGTGGTAACAATGTAACAACTGTTTGACTTCCTGCCTATTCTAATTTTGATAACATGTTACAATTTCAACTTCTGGTTCTTCAAATATCTTCTCTTTTATCTACTTYARTGATGCATGTATTTCTAKATTCTCATGTTCAAATGCAAAGGTGATCACAAAATTYTRTTGCAAATCTCCCCACTTTGCAATTCCTCTACGYAGTTCCAATTCTGTATACCAATTCCTCATTATGCCTTATAATGTATGAATAAAGTGATGTGACCATTCCTCTGGTGGAACCAATCTATATTGGGTTACACATTTGTCTATATGTTCTTTGGGATGTCCCATTCCATCACATGTTCTCTTGGATATGTGGTATCGATGGATTTGTTCTCGCAAATCACTTGTCACATGGACAATTTTCATGGAATAAATGATAACACACTATGAGGATACAAGGAGCAGTACCTTCTTTAGGAAATTGATAAATCTCAAGTAAAAGGGTTAAGTTGTGGAGCACATTGATAAATTACAAATATTGAATATAAATGTATCATATATTCCATATGAACACCTGATTGATGTATTCATAGGAACTTTAAAGGATAACATTCAACATGAGGTTCACCTTTGGCAACCCAAATCATTGGAGAATGTGTTTAGGGTGGAGAGAAATGTTGAAAGTAAAAATATGGATATGGCTACTAGAATGACCACTCCTAACATATATCGAGAGAATAATGTTCCTTCTTCTAAAATACCTAAACAATTGGAGGAAAGAAAATAAAAAGGTTTATACTTTGATTGTGACAACAACTACAGTAAGGGACATAAGTGTGGCGACAAGAAATTATTCTACATAGGTTGTGAATATGAAAAAGAACAAGAACAATAACCATCTCAAGATGAAAATGTAGAAGAGATTTCTTCTGAAGAGTTGACTACCAAGATATCATGGTGATCCAGGGGATCAAATTTTGCTCAAAAATTCAAAGTGCTCATAATCACTTCAAATTGAACGGGAGCATAGGCCTCGGCGTTATGAACCCAAATAAACTCATTTGGATTCAAACAGACATCAGGAGTGAGAGATATTGCATTCTGTTCAAAATGACAAACAGGCAAAAAAAGGGATGTTGACTATACAGTCCGTATGGATGCTGATGTGGCAGTCCGTACACCACGTGGCATAGCTGAGTCGTAGACAGTTGGCATATGTGGATGAATGAAATTACGACACGTGGTAGTATTTGGTTGGTTGTACGGTGCCACGTGACCTAGTCATGGGCTGCCACGTGGTACCTTGTTATTGGTTTCTTGTATAAAATATTATTGGAGTCCACCGGATTCGACCCTGGGACATCCACCCACATGCATAGTCTTTGCAAAGTCCACACCACCAATGTGCCACCATAGTAGTTCTTACTATGTAATTTCTTTTTATTTATTTAAGTTTGAGTTTCTTGTATGTTGGCGCGAGGGTCTGGGCTGGGGCTTAGCCCCAGCCCCCGGTCGCATACATTGTTACAATATGACCATATGTTATACCATATATGTGCGCGCTGGTATGCATTTTGGTTTGGATTTGAATTTGGTTCAAACGGTTATGTAAACCAATGCCCGCCATTTGTCACGACTTCACTTTCTTTTAAACTCTTGGCCCTTATTCTTTAAATGCGTGGTCACATGGGTCATACGACCACGACCTTGGCGGTTAGGGGCTAGGTGCGCACGTAACCATCCTACAGTTTGCACGGTTTGTATGGTTGCATCCGGTGCTTAGTTTTAACACTTAAATATGTGTGGGGGCTAGGTTGAGCTAACAAGGGTACAATTTGTCGATGCAGAGACAACAAGTTTGAAGGGGGACTTCTAGGAAGCCTATCTTCTTCAATTCTTGGCCAAACGAGGTGCCGAAAAATCCCAACTAGGGGTTTTTGGACGTTCTAGAGCCATTGGAGCCATCTATTTGGCATTTTGGGCATTGTAAAGCACATTTTTGAGCACTTTGAGAAAATAATACAAGAGATCCATTGGAAGATGGAGCAGGAGATGTAGCCCAAGAGAGGTGTGAACTCCTTTATCATTTGTTGTGTTATGTGTTTTCTATTCATTGTTTATTGCTGCTATTATATGCATATTGAATGAGTAATTTATATAAAGTTGTGTTGCAAAGTTGATCCATTTGCATTTTAACACATAAAATAAATCTTGCAAAATAATTTCAAGAATTCAAGTCTTCTTCATTTTTAGATCAAGTTGGTATCAGAGCATAGGTTTTTGAAGACTTGATTATTTGCAAGTGTTTTGTTTTCTGATGCTCACAAGATTGAAACTCACAAGAGGAGAAGGTCAACTTGTACAACCGAGTTCTCATCCTTCAAGGAGGAAGTTTATATCATCACTGCAAGTTTCAAGGAGGCATTCACCAAGTATGGCTCATGAAGAGATTCATGAACATATTCCTACAGAAGATGAAGATCTCATAAAGGTTGTCATGGAAATGAGAGAAATGATGAAAATCTTGATGGAAAGGAATACAAGGTTGCAAGGTGAAGGCTCCAACCCTTCAAAGCACAAGGGAGACAGTGGTGATAAAACT
>JZKD02S1672753.1:845545-864528 GCA_000966675.3 Picea glauca
TAATGAGTTGAGATAGAGATGGGAGAATATATCTTAGCTTCATCTTGTTCTGCCTCTTTTCTGGCCACCTCCCTTATAAATTCTTCATCCATGATCATTTTTTTTGGTTGGCCCCGCCTACTAAAAATGACTTCGTCGTAAGTTATATCATTTTTATGCACCTCCTCTTCTTCCCAGAAATTAGTGGTGTATTCATATTGGAGTCTCATTATATTAAATTTCTCTTTGACAACATTCTTAGGGTCATGCCTCCTTAATATTTCCTCTCCAAAGTGGTAAGAAAGTAAGATTTCCACTTATGTTTGAGCTTGTTTTGTGTTCTCAAAGAAATAGTTTCCAATGTATAGAGGTAGTGGAGGCCAAATTTCTTTCTTTGATCAGTATAACATTCCTCTAACCCCATGTATGATAGTTTGATAAGCCAACTCTTGAAGAACAGGTTTATTAGGATTGAATCAAGGGAGTAAATGGGGTGGTTTCATCGCACCATATACTCTTATATATGTAGTGTTATCCATCAAATACCAGTCCTCGATCCTTTGTATGAATTCTATCGATTTGTATATCATACAGGGTGGGGAGGTCCAAAAGATAAATTCATAGAATGGGGAACGAAAGTGCTCATAGATTCTTTGATATTTGTTCAGTATTTTTTCTCCCAAAGCACTTTGTAGTAGATGTGGATTGCAACGTCGGTGGGAAACCAAGTCCACCACATGTTTGGGTACCTGTGGGTAGTACACATTATGTCTATGAGATATGAGGACATAGGGAAACTAGGAAAGTTTCTTGGTTGTTCTTTTGCAACTGCAAATATGGAAGCTTTGATATTTTAAGAGAATATGTTTGCCCAGTTGAATGAGACCCCCACATATACACATAAATAAATTAGGTGCATGTAATATAGGGGGAAATGAGTTGCATCTAGTTCCCCATATAACCTGCAAAACATGGACACCATATATTGGTAGAGTCTGCTTAAATTGGTCATGGGGTACCGAATCTTGGGTCGATACTTGAACTGTCTATCTCCTTTGTGCCCTGTGGGGAATAAATATTTCAATGTAAGTTCCAACTCACTAAGAATTTAATCATCCAATTTTTTTTTTGTCATCTTCAATATGATAAAATTTAGCTAAATCATTGAGCATGAATGAGTCTATAGGTTCTTTTCTTGCATTACAGACATATCGAATATTTATATCTACGTTATTCAAGATCTAAGAAATGGTGTCTACACAAGAGAAGACTGTTGGATGTGTTGACACCCTCAAAATTCTTAACTTTATGATATTCCTGAATTCATGGAGCTCATTTGGTTCTTCTTCCTCCACAGAGAAGTTTGACTTATTGAGCATGTAATATACTTCTCCCTATTTGAAGGTCTCTCCATATTTCTCTATAAGTCCATAAGTATCATCATATATGGTCCCAACAATTGCTGCCTCTATTTTTTGTTTTGAGATGCTAGATGGCTCAATCCCTGTTGCTTTTGCCACCATATTCTTCCATGTTGACATGTATAAAATTTCAAAAAGGATAAATTTGGAGCATGTTATTTGAAATATATCCAAATGATCGAAAAAATATAATAATTACTAAAATTATTGAGGCATAACAAGTTGCTTTCTATAGATGTCAAGTTGAAAGAAACGTATCTAATACTGATCGTAGGGGTTAGAACTAAATGTTCTACTAAAGGTCGATAGAATGGAGAAAATAAGATTTGAAGACAACTCATCTAATGAGATCAAAATATTTGTATCCAACTCTTTCGATATGTCACTGGATGGAAACATCACAAATACCAAAAGGTTGAAGTGCTTAAGAGTAAATCCTATGATAATATCGGAGGAGTTGAAAGTAACTCCTATGATATGCTCAAAAGAGTTAAAAGTAACTCTTATTATCTTTCACTGAAGGAATTTCTTTCAATTTCTCTGAGCTATGTAGAGGATATAACTTAAACTTTTCTGAATGCACCATATAAGTTACTTTAAAACCCAGTTAGGTATTTTTTGGCGAGAATAGAAAAGCGATCCAGGGAAAAACCATGACCAGTTTTGAGGAGAGTGAGGAAATCCTATGACTTTATAGATCAATATATTTTTTCTCAGGACGATATTGAGGGGGTTTTCAAGGTTTAAGTGCAAGGATGTAGAGAAATTCCATGCTGGTAAAGGGGAAAGGGTCGACTGGCTGTGTATCCCATGGCAAGGAACTGGTTATAAAAAAAACGTAAGGTTGGTGAAGGGGGGGTGGTCAAGAGATAAATGAAGGAGAGAAGGGGGAACAAGATTATCGATCTAAGGAAAACAGTTAAGGGAAACTAATAAACAAATACCTAACTCTATCTTGAAATAAGGAAGAAAGGTGAGGTAATCTTACCTGGATTACGCGACCACGTGGTGGATATGGATAGGTGAGAACCTCAAAAGGAGTTCATCTCGACACATTTATCCTAAGGTTTCCTTTTTCACTTGAAAATGGTAGGATAACACTAAACCTAACCTCATTTCATTTATATATTCAAACGACTATTTATGACATTAAATACAATGGTTGGGGTTGGTTTGATCGGAGGAGTTAAGATGAAGTTCTCGGATCAGTTCAAAAGTAGAGATAATAAATTTTGTGATGTGTTTGGAAGAGTTGAAAGTAAATACTCCAAACATATTGGAGGAGTTAGAAGTAAATCCTTCGATATGATCATAGGAGTTTCTCCCAACTCTTGCGATATTGTTGTGTATCATACTAAAAGACAAGAAATTCTCCAAACTGCTCGAAGGAGTTTGAAGTAACTCCTCTGAATTGTGCATAGGAGTTTGAAGTAACCCTTTCGAACTTCTTGGATGATCTTGAAGTAAATCTTTAAAACTTCTTAAAGAAGTTTGAAGTAACTTTGTCGATTTCAAAATTGGATTGTAGCACCAAGTATTTATGACCTTTCTTTTTTCAAGTGAAACATGAGTTATCAAAAGAATATTGAGATGGAGAAGTAGAATTATAAGTATTTCTCTTGGCTCAAAATATAATGTTATCCATTTTTTAGGGGGATAAACAAGATAAAATGAAAAGTGGAGGGTTGTAGTGCCTGTCACAACAAAGTGTGAATCATTTAACACTTTAAAATGCATAAAGAAGTAAAAATACTACATCATGCTAATCAAGTCGAATTACTTTAGCTAAAATTTCGTTATGCTTCCCAAAAGACGGACAAGGTAGTAGGAGTTAACACTTCATTAATGGAAAAAATCATTGAACTTAAAGTATGTAAAAACTTGGTCTATCAAGAACATTTTAGACTCACTACACAATACATCAATGAACTAGAAAAAAAGATGGAATCACTGAATCAAAATGTGTTTGATATTTTAGCACTTCATGAAAATAAGGATCAATAATGGAATCTTTGAAGCAAGATTTGTTGGGAAAATAAAATTTGTTGTTAGCATTGGAAAGGGGAGTGAAAAAAGAAAAACTAATGTGTGATGGAATTCGTGATACAAGTGATCTGCTAGATAGTTCATGTGATACTAGTAAAGTGGTTGATTCCATACATATATGTTTGTCTCATGCAATGAGGTTTTAAATGATGTTTTGTCTAAAGGTGAAAATAATATTGAAGATGATGAAATTGGTAGTTTTGAAAGATACACAAAAGGAATTGGGTCTGAGCTCATGAAAAAAATGGGTTTTGATGGAAAAAGATTCGGTAAAAATGGTAAAGTCATCTAGAAGCCGATTAATATTTGTATAAGGCCAAGAAATGAAGGTCTTGATTATGAAGGAAATAAAAACAATGAAAGCACTAATTTTATTAAAGAAGAAACATTATTTTCATATAGTAGTGAAACACAATATATGCAGAAGCAAGAGCAATGTTGCAAGGATTGTGGTAGAATAGGACATGCAATAGCACATTGTTGGAATCTACATCCTTGCAATATTTGTGGCATTACAAATCATAATCATCACACATGTTGGAAAATACAAATATAAAAACCTCATAGAAAGAAACAATCTGGATGGATAAGTGTGTGTGAATGGAAAAATGCTAATTTTATATTGAAAATATTCTACAAGGTAAAATACTCCAATGTACAAAATCTCCCACATGAAGAAGGAATCAAGGAAAGAGTTGATGATAAAAAGTGAGTGAAGAATTTCCATACGTAGGTCATATTTTTCATGGTTCATGGAACCTCTTGTAATGGTTTAGGGTAAACTAACAAAAACCTTGAATATGTAACATTAAGAGTAAGCTAAGGAAAAAACCATGGATATGGTAAAACAGTTTAGGGTAACCCATAGAAAGTCTTTGGGATGATTAAGGATGTAGCCATTGGAATTTTTCTCCTCCCATCTTCAAATTGGTACAAATGAAACAAGAAGAAATATGCAACAACATTATATCTCAAGATAATTCTTGTATGGGAGAATTATTCTCAAGCAACCAAGAATAATATTTTGAGATGGAATACAGTGAAAGGGGAAGGAACGTCAGTCAACATCAACATTCCAGGTATTGATGAAGTTTGTGTTGTAATATAAGTAGAATCTCTTGGAAGATCCTACTGAAGCAAAAGAAGATTGTTGAAGAAATTGACCTTGTAAGAATTGCAGAGCATGACCATAGTGAATAAATTGAATCCCACTGTGTAGAAACACATGTGGATGATGTAATGGAATTTTATTTCAAATGTTGTAAACCTAGCTAAGAATTAGACCAACAATATATCATGTTATGAATTTTGTAAGTGCATAAATACATTCATGGTTAGTGTTAGCAATGTTATCAGTCGTAGTTAATGGGGAGTGTTGAGACATAATAATTACTCCCATTCATGGTAGGTAAGAATATTCTAGATAGTCCAGTGTGGATCGAGTGACCAAAAAATTCCAATTCCATAGAGTTCGATGCTTCTTGGAAACTATATAGATCATTCGTAAAGGATGTCTAGATCATTTATCTGTGTATATATACATGTTATAGTCAATGGAATGAATAGGTGGAATGCATAAGTGTTTTTAAGTTGTAGCTTGAGTATTCCATGTATCTTATAGATGTAATACTCTCTCCCTCTTTTCTTTCAAGGCGAACATTTTGAACTTTATATAGTCATATGTTTAAATCTATTCATCATAATAAACTAGTTAGTTGATCGTAATCCATTTTAGTTATTAATTTACATGTTACCACATGTGGAAAATAAAGTTTTATATGTGAAACCCAATTTTAATCAGTACTATTGATGTTAAGAACCAAATATAAAAATAGAATAAAAAACCTCAAACTAAGTACTCAAGGCCTTCAAAAAGAGAGAATTTCAAATATTAAGCCTCTTCGAGGGGGAAACCTACTTATACACCACATAAATTTACAAATACAAGATGATTCCAAATGAAAAGGTATCCTCGGTATATATAGGAGACTAGGAGGTACAATTACAACTAATGGACCCAAGTTGACATAAATAAAATAACAATACTAATATAATATTCCCCAATTAAGGGTAATGTGCCACTATTTAGGGCTTAACATGGCCCTCCCATTCAAACAAGTGTTCTATGCAATGGTTGAGTATTTCTTGATGCTTCTGTATAAAAGACTCATCCTCCCAAGTGGAATATTTAGTAGGTAGTTTCCTCCACTGAATGAGATAATCTGAAATGGATCTATTCCTCAGCTGCAAAATTCTTATGTCAATGATATCTCCATGCTCCAATATGATTTTTCATTCATCGTCAAGTTTTGGAAATATAGTTTGAACTGGGATCTTCTCACCTATAACCTTGTTTAAGCACGAAACATGGAAAACTAGGTGTACTCACGAAGATGTAGGCAAATCCAATTTGTATGCCATAGTACTAATCTTTTGAAGCACCTTATAAGGGCCATAGTACTTTGGTGATGATTTATTATCCTTCTTATCTTTCTTGAGGGAAATTTGTTTGTATGGTTATAGTATTAAAAATACCCAATCCCCTACTTCAAAACTTATTTCACTATGATGATGATCTACTTGTTGTTTCATGTGATTGTGTTCCATGGTCAGGTTATCCTTTAAGAGTTGGAGAACCTTTTGTTTATGCTTGATGTGATCTTCCACTGCTTGAACCTTAGATTTCTATTTTAGCGAAGAAGTGATGGAAGGTGGGTGATATCCATCTAATTTCATAAATGGTGTCATTTTTGTTGCAGTATGAAAGGAAGTGTTATACCACCATTCTTCCAAGGGTAACCACTTGAACCATTGTGTTTGTTTATCAGAGACAAAGAAACAAAGGTATCCTTCCAGACATTTGTTCACTATATTGGTTTCTCCATCAGATTGAGGATGATTAGATGAGATATGAGACAGTTGAGAACCCAAACAGGAAAAAAATTTATCCAAAAATGTCCAGTGAAGATGGGATCTTTGTCACTTACAATAATATTTTGGCTTCCATGTAGCTTTTGAACTGTCTTTATGAATGCGGTGGAAGCTGTAGTGGCCTTGAAAGAACAAGAGAGTGCACAAAAGTGTGTGTAATTGGTCAGTCTTTCAATAATCACCATGATGACACTCTTTCCTTTTTTGTTGTTATTCTGACACTCTTTTCTTTCAGTAATTGGTCACCCATTTTTGTTGTTATTTTGAAGATAATATTTTTTCCAAGAAGTATTCAAGACTATCATGATTTTTTCTGACCTTGAAGTGCCTATCTATTAGGTAAGGGTTCCATTTCTTTAATCCATGTTGTATTTCCATAATTTTCATATCATAAATGGGTTTGTCTAAGTCCTTTCCCTTAAGTGGTCGACTTTCAAAAGAAAGGGGTCTTCCTTCTTTCATTAGAACAACACCAATTCCATTTCCTGAGGCATCACATTCCACAACAAAGGTTTTTGTGAAGTCTCGTGTCGTCAAGGAAAGATATTTGCACATCGCCTCTTTAAGTTTTTCAAAAGCTTGAGTTTCCTATGGAGTCCATGAAAATGAATCATTCTTAGTTAATGTCGTTAAAGGTGTTGGTATTCTTCCATAGTTCTGAACAAACTTGTGGTAGTAACCTCTCAAACCCAAAAATCCTCTAAGATTATTCAATGTTTTGGGAATCGGCCAATCCATCATGACCTTAATATTGTTAGAGTCTAACTTGACACCTTCATGAGATAGAATATGAAAAAAATTGAATAAAAAATATAGGTTTTAATGAAAATTGTAAGTTATGTTTAATGTACTTTATGCATCGAATCGATAAGAATGTGAAACACATAAAACTCCATAACTTGTTGCAGAATAACAATTATGACTTTTACTTGATGCTTGTTAATGTTTAAAGATTTCATCCATTATAAACCATGTTGCAAATTAAGAGAAGATAACATCAAACAAGAAAGACAAGTAGACATAAGAACTTTGTTAACAGAGTTCACCAATCTTTGGCTACATCTCTGGGCCTGCTTCCAAGTGGAGGAACTCTTTCTTTCTCTTCAAATGCTCAATTTCTCTTTAAATTGGCTCTTTCTTGTTAAAAACCATGCTTCAGATCTATTGTGCAATACCACCTTGCTCAGACACATATATGCCTCAACAATCTCCTCTCAAAACATGGCTTAATGCCTCTCAAAACATGAAAAATGGACAATATACACAAGCTGCTCCTCCAAATCCCTACATCAAATTTTTTTCCCTCAAGCTCAAAAAGCATGGTTTATATAGTTTTTAGACCCAAAAAGAGAAGCCCAACTTCCCCTGAATATCTAGCCTCTTTTTGGGATCAAATCCCCCTTCAAATGGCCAAAAACTACTGAAAAATAGATATTATGGGCTAAACTTTAGGTAAAAACCCACTTTTGATTAAAAATACATGGAGTAGCCCCTAAGGTTGGGTGCGCACTCCGAATTAAGGTCACATGAGCTTCATATGGCCAAGCGTTAGGCCAAAGGGTTGCATTCTGGCCCTAAACTTGCGTTAGCTCCCTGGATTGTGGTCATGTGGTGCTTCTTCATGGGATCGCGCCCTCAATTCGTGCCCAACACATGGTTATAGCCCTGTGGTCTAAGGTGGGTAGGTGATAAATTTATGACCCTTTGATTGGTGGTACGTGGCTCCCTCTCGCATTGGTGGTTTCAAGAAATAAAGCCTGGACCCCTATTGTATCGTGGTCACATATGGTGATAAAGTCGTGGGCTAGGTCTTTGCCCCAACCCCCTCCTTTTCCACCCCATTGATATATGCACTTTATATATTAAAGTGTTGATTATGTATAACAAGCACCAAAGTGGCGGGTTGGAGTTTGGTCATTTCCCAAAGTCTTCCCTCCTATCAATAGGTCATGGGTTCCATTCTCGTGAGTTACCAATTTTTTTAACAAAGCCATCAACCAACGATGAGGTACCACATGGCAGCCCATGCCTGGGCCATGTGGCACCTCCACATTATCAACCATATGCCATGTGTAAAGAATTTATTGGTCCACGCTTGTATCACTTGCCCAGTCACATGTCACCACTTGCCTCAGCCACGTCAACATAATAAAGTATCTTGGTGATGTGATGTTGATGTCATGATGACATCAACATTGACTTTTTGCTAGTTTGACCATTGACTTTTTCCCTATTTGAGAATCTTATCAGAGTGTGATAACTCTTGCATACAACGTCTATTTGAGAAAGTAAATATATGTCTGGAATCAGTGTGATGAGCCATTCAAAATGGAATTAGTGTCATTCAATTCCAAGAAATTTCATTTTTGAGCATTTTCTGGACCCAGGGAGCCTCCTGGATCATTCTGCCCCACTCGGAAACTTTTGGACCAACAAAAGTCTTCTTTTACTCAGGTAAGAAGTGAGGGTACTGCGTCCCCACTTGTCATGTATCATCTATCCTTTCTATCAGGACAATGATGACCTGACTAATCACAACAAACATAAAAACTGAGATAACATTGTTTATCAAAGTAATCATCTCATTTATTGCACAACAATCTACATTCTTTGTCGCATTTAGGAACCATACACCACTGAATAGCAAAAAACTAAACAAAAATACTGAGTATGTGAATGAGAATGACAAAACATGCTTCCCTTTATGAACATGAATAGTAAACAAAGTATGCAATTGAACCTCATGTTGTACTTCTTGTGACACTCCATGAAGGTTCGAAACATAATGAACCATCTCATGTTTATCATCACTAACTTCCTATTTTTTTACATACATAAGTGTTAAACTTTTGCTGATATTTACCATTTTTTTTAACTTCCCTGTAGTTGAAAAATATCTGTCATTTTTCATGCAATGAGCACGAAAAATGTACTCTTTCCCACATTTCTTGAAGCAATATTTATTTTCCTTCCTGTATAATATGGCTTTTCTATCATAAAGGTATGGGATTACCAGGACAATTCCACATATGTCCAGTGGCACTATATCAAGCTCTACTTCATCAACATAATTATAAGTGATTTCAAACTTAATTTTACATTTCTTAGTTACTTGCAAATTATTATCACCACATATCCATCCCAATGGATATGGTCTAGGATGTGGCTTAGTTTCAAGTCCCAAATTATTTACAACCTCTTCACTGATCAGATTGTCTTGTGATCCACTATCTACAAGAGTATCGATTTTAACATTATTTTTTATGACCCTTATGTGGAAAAGTTCACCACTTTTACACTCATAATTTACAACATTTGAATTAGAAGAGCTAGTACTTGCAACAAAATTTATACCTCAGATTCTCATTGCTACAATTTTTGTCTCATCACCGGAGTTTGATCCAAGATCCACTTGAACTATCGCAGTTGTGGTATTCTTTCTTCCTTGGTTGACATACTTCTTTGGCATCAATTGAGGAGGCAAGATCCAACAATGATTTCTTCTTCTCTTTCTCTTTTATTTTCCCTGAATCCTTTCTTTGCCAAGTATCTATAGAAACACTATCACCAAAATTCCCTTTACTTGATTCAATGTGAATGGATTGTACATATATTTCATCAAAGTTAGGATTTAACATAAGAATAGTGTGCTTGAGATAAGAATGTAAACCACCAATATATCTTAGGAGTGTCTCTTGTGTATATAAAGGAATACCCAAATTTAATTCTTTCTTATGAAATATTTGAGTATATTCTTGTACACTTTGATGCTTATATTTCCTTAAACTTTTCCAATTCATGATTTCCTATTGTGTGTATTCTAATGGATAAAATTGTTTCTTCAAAGCAGTGATAAAATCATTCTAGGAACATAATGTTTTACCATTTTTCTTGAGATCATATTTAGTTTTTCTTTCCCACCATATGAGAGTTGTGCCTCCCAATTTGAGACTTGCCAGTTGGATGTTTGTTTCATCATCAACAATCCTTTGTATCCTGCAATAGACTTATAACTGTCTAACCTAATTATCTAGCTTTTCTACATCTAATTCACCATCATAAGTGGGTAAATTAAAATTTACATCTAGCTTTAATAAAGGCATATCAAAAGAATGATGAGTTTTTTTAGGTTTCTTTTCCTTGGAGGAATGTACACTTTCTTCACTTGTAGATGACAAGGATGAAGGAGAAGAAGGTTCTGAAGGTCCAGGACCTCCAACTCCTCCTTCTACTCTTACTGAAGATTCACCTTCTTCAACCTTTGGATTTCTTCATTGACCTCTTTCATAGTGAAGTTCCTCCACCATGGCTTTGATCAATTGAAATGCCTCAAAAAAATCATCCTTGGATTCAAAAGGACATAGTTTTATCACTAAAGACATCTCTTGCTTATGAGGTCTCCTTTGAATATCTAGATTAAGAGCCTCAAGTTCGCCTTCTCCTCACTTGAATTTGGCTCTAGTGAGCATCCAATGCTTGCAATTTCTATCAAACCTTGAAAACCAAATGCTCTGATACCTTAAACTTGATCCAAAAATGACAGGTTTTACTGACAATTGCAGGTTAAGTTTAATGTACTTTATGCATTGGATCGATAAGAATGTGAAACATATAAAACTCCATAAATTGTTGCAGAATAATAATTATGACTTTTACTTGATGCTCATTAATGATTAAAGAGTTCAGCCATTATAAACCATGCTGCAAATTAAGAGAAGATAACAACAAACAATAAAGAGAAGTAGACACAAGAACTTTGTTAATGGAGTTCACCAATCTTTGGCTACGTCTCTGGGCCTGCTTCCAAGTGCAGGACTTCTTTATTGCTCTTCAAATGCTCAAGTTCTCTTTACATTGGCTCTTTGTTGTTACAAAACATGCTTCAGATCTATTGTGAAATATCTCCTTTCTCAGATACATACATGCCTCAACAATCTCCTCTCAAAACATGGCTTAATGCCTCTTAAAACATGAAAAATGGACAATTTACACAAGCTGCTCCTCTAAATCCCTGCATCAAAAATTTACCCCTCAAGCGCAAAAAGCCTAGTTTATATATTTTTTAGACCCAACAAGAGAAGAGAAACTTCCCCTAAAGATCTGGCCTTTTTATGGGATCAAATCCCCCTTCAAATGGCTAAAAAATACATATTTTGGGCTAAACTTTAAGCAAAAACCCACTTTTGATTAAAAATACGCAGAGTAGCCCCTAAGGTTGGGCGCGTGCTCCAAATTAAGGTCACATGAGCTTTATATGGCCAAGATCCAGCCCAAAGGGATGCACACTGGCCCTAAACTTGGGCTAGCTCCCTAGATTGTGGTCATGTGATGCTTATGCATGGGACCGTGCCCTCAATTCGCACCCAACACACGGTTATAGCCCCATGGTCTAAGGTGGGTAGGTGATAAATTTACGCCCCTTTGATTGGTGGTATGTGGCTCCCTCCAGCACTAGTGGTTTCAAGCAATAGTGTCTGTGCCCTTGTTGTATCGTCGTCACAAATGGTGATAAAGTTGTGGGTTGGGGCTTAGCCCCAGCCCCCTCCTTTTCTGCCCCATTCATATATGCACTTTATATATTAAAGTGTGGATTACGTATAACAAGCACCAAAGTGGCACATTAGCATTTGGTCGTTTCCCAAAGTCTTCCCTCCTATCAGCAGGTCACATGTTTCATTCTCGTGAGTTACCAATTTTTTTAACAAATAGACCAACCAACGACGAGGTTCCACGTGGCAACCCACGCTTGGGCCATGTGGCAACTCCACATTAAATTAACCATATTCCACATGTTAAGCATTTATTGGTCCATGCCTATATCACCTACCCAGTCACATGTCGCCACCTACCTCTACCACCTCATCATAATAAAGTATCTACATGATGTCATGCTCACATCATGTTGATGTCAGCATTGAATTTTTTCCAGTTCGACCATTGACTTTTTCCCTGTTTGAGAATCTGATCAGAGTGCGATAACTGTCACATACAATGTCCATTTTAGAAAGTAAATATATGGTTGGAATCAGCATGACGATCCAGTCAAAATGGAATTGGTTTCATTCAATTCTGAGAACTTTCATTTTTGAGCATTTTTTGAACCTGGGGAGCCTCTTGGATACAAAATTCTCTACTTCCTTCATCCCAAAGAAATATTTGGATGGTTTGGGATATATTTTTTTCTCCTTTAGTAGTTGTAGAACTTTGTCAACATATTGAGCATGATCCACCCAAGACTTTCTATAGATTAGTATATGATCAGAAAATACTAACACAAAATTTTGAAGGAAGGGATTGAAGATGGAACTCATCAACCCTTGGAATGTGGAAGGTGCATTCGTAAGGCCAAAAGGCATGAAAAAAAATTCATAATGGACTTCATGAGTTAAGAATGTTGTTTTTGGGATATCTTATTCCTTCATTCCAATATGATGATACCCTAAATGGATATCCAACTTTGTTAAGTAGATTGTTCCATGTAGTTCATATAACAATTCATGAATGAAGGGAATGGGAAAATTATCTTTAATAGTGATCTTGTTGATCTCTCTATAATTTGTACACATATGCAATGAGCCCTCTTTATTGAGTACCATTACCATCGGTGTAGATAAAGAACTTTGTCTAGGTCTAATAATTCTATCCTCTAACATTTTTTCAATCATACGCTCAATTTCACTCTTTTGGGCATAAGGGTATATGTAAGGACTGATTCTAGGAGGAACACTCCTAAGACCTAGTTGAATAGCATGATCATGATTTCAACTGGGTGGAAGACCTTTGGGAATATATTCAAATACTTTAGAATGCTTGTCAATAATCACTTGGAGATCTAGTGGAATATATGTCTTAGATTTTTGAATATCTAGTGAGAATAGTTTTACAATTACACATTGATGCCTTTTCTTCAATAATTTTGTCATTCCATTCAAGCTTATCAACATACTAGGTTTCCCTGTCATACCCCTTAACTCAATTTCCTTTCCTTCCATTGAAAACTTCATGAAAGGTTCTTGAAAATTAAAATCCTTTGTTCCCAATGATTGTAACCATTGGATTCATAGTCAGACATCAACAACACCCATGGGAATTGAAATAATTGGACTACTCATTACTTATTCCCCCATAGTAAGATCGATCTTATGGTATTTTCCTGATAAATTGATCCTTCCTCCATTTTTAATCATTACTTGAAAATCTAGCGCTGGATATATAAAGCAATTAAAATATTTGGATAATTTATAGTGAATGAAATGAGTACTACCAAAATGAATTGGGACTATTACCTTTTTATTTTTGATATATCCTTTGATCTTGAGGGTTTGAGGACTGATAATTCCAACCAATGCATTGCATGATATCTTGGGAGTCAACTCTTCAGAAGAAATCTCTTCTACATTTTCATCTTGAGATGGTTATTGTTCTTGTTCTTCTTCCTCTCCACAACCTATGTAGAATAATTTCTTGTCCCTCACTGTATTTGTTGTCACAATCAAAGTATAAACCTTTTTATTTTCTTTCCTCCAATTGTTGAGGTATTTTAGAAGAAGGAACATTATTCTCTCGATAGATGTCAGGAGTGGTCCTTCTAGTAGCCATAGCCATATTTTTACTTTCAACATTTCTGACCACCCTGAATGCATTCTCCAATGATTTGGGTTGCCAAAGGTGAACCTCATGTTGAATGTTATCCTTTAATGTTCCTATGAATACATCAATCAGGTGTTCATATGGAATATATGATACCTTTATATTCAATCTTTGGAATTTCTCAATGTGCTCCACAACTGAACCCTTTTACTTGAGATTTATCANAAAGGTTTTTGTGAAGTCTCGTGTTGTCAAGGAAAGATATTTGCACATCGCCTCTTTAAGTTTTTCAAAATCTTGAGTTTCCTATGGAGTCCATGAAAATGAATCATTCTTAGTTAATGTCGTTAAAGGTGTTGCTATTATTCCATATTTCTGAACAAACTTGTGGTAGTAACCTCTCAAACCCAAAAATCCTCTAAGATTATTCAATGTTTTGGGAATCGGCCAATCCATCATGACCTTAATATTGTTAGGGTCTAACTTGACACCTTCATGAGATACAATATGAAAAAAATTGAATAAAAAATATAGGTTTTACTGAAAATTGTAAGTTAAGTTTAATGTACTTTATGCATCGAATCGATAAGAATGTGAAACACATAAAACTCCATAACTTGTTGCAGAATAATAATTATGACTTTTACTTGATTCTCATTAATGTTTAAAGAGTTCATCCATTATAAACCATGTTGAAAATTAAGAGAAGATAACATCAAACAAGAAAGACAATTAGACATAAGAACTTTGTTAACGGAGTTCACCAATCTTTGGCTATATCTCTGGGCCTGCTTCCAAGTGGGGGAACTCTTTCTTTCTCCTCAAATGCTCAAGCTATCTTTACATTGGCTCTTTCTTGTTAAAAAACATGCTTCAGATCTATTGTGCAATACCACCTTGCTCAGACACATACATGACTCAACAATCTCCTCTCAAAACATGGCTTAATGCCTCTCAAAACCTGAAAAATGGACAATTTACACAAGCTTCTCCTCCAAATCCCTACATCAAAATTTTTTCCCTCAAGCTCAAAAAGCATGGTTTATATAGTTTTTAGACCCAACAAGAGAAGCCCAACTTCCCCTGAATATCTAGCCTCTTTTTGGGATCAAATCCCCCTTCAAATGGCCAAAAATTACTGAAAAATAGATATTATGGGCTAAACTTTAGGCAAAAACCCACTTTTGATTAAAAATACATGGACTAGCCCCTAAGGTTGGGTGCGCAGTCTGAATTAAGGTCACATGAGCTTCATATGTTCAAGCGTCAGCCCAAAGGGTTGCACGCTGGCCCTAAACTTGCGCGATCTCCCTGGATTGTGTTCATGTGGTGCTTCTTCATGGGACCACACCCTCAATTTGTACCCAACACACGGTTATAGCCCTATGGTCTAAGGTGGGTAGGTGATAAATTTACGACCCTTTGATTGGTGGTATGTGGCTCCCTCCCGCACTGGTGCTTTCAAGAAATAAAGCCTGCGTCCCTATTGTATCGTGGTCACATATGGTGATAAATTCATGGGCTAGGGATTTTCCCCAACCCCCTCCTTTTCCACCCCATTGATATATGCACTTTATATATTAAAGTGTTGATTATTTATAACAAGCACCAAAGTGGCAGGTTGGAGTTTGGTCGTTTCCCAAAGTCTTTCCTCCTATCAATAGGTCATGGGTTCCATTCTTGTGAGTTACCAATTTTTTTAACAAAGCCACCAACCAACAATGGTGTACCACATGGCATCCCACGCCTGGGCCACGTGGCACCTCCACATTAAATTAACCATATGCCATGTGTAAAGCATTTATTGGTCCACTCTTGTATCACCTGTCCAGTCACATGTCGCCACCTACCTTAGCCAAGTCAACATAATAAAGTATCTTGGTGATGTGATGTTGATGTCGTGATGACGTCAAAATTGACTTTTTTCCATTTTGACCATTGAGTTTTTCCCTGTTTGAGAATCTTATCAGAGTGTGATAACTCTCGCATACAACGTCTATTTGAGAAAGTAAATATATGTCTGGAATCAGTGCGATGAGCTAGTCAAAATGGAATTGGTTTCATTCAATTACAAGAAATTTCATTTTTGAGCATTTTTTGGACCTAGGGAGCCTCAGGATCATTCTGCCCCACTTGGAAGTTTTTGGACCAACAAAAGTCTTCTTTTACTTAGGCAAGAAGTGAGGGTACTACCTCCCCACTTGTCATGTATTATCTATCCTTTCTGTCGGGACAATGATCACCTGACTAATCACAACAAACACAAAAACGGAGATAACATTGTTTATCAAAGTAGTCATCTCATTTATTGCATAATAATCTACATTCTTTGTCACGTTTAGCAGCCATACACCACTGAATAGCAGAAAACTAAACAACAATACTGAGTATACAAATGAGAATGAAAAAACATGCTTCTCCTTCTGAACATGAATAGTAAACAAAGTATGCAACTGAACCTCATGTTGTACTTCTTGTGACACTCCACGAATGTTCGAAACATAATGAACCATCTCATGTTTATCATCACTAACATCCTATTTTTTTACATACATAAGTGTTAAACTTTTGCTGACATTTACCATTTTTTTTAACTTCCCTGTAGTTGCAAAATATCTATCATTTTTCATGCAATGAGCACGAACAATGTACTCTTTCCCACATATCTTGAAGCAATATTTATTTTCCTTCCTGTAGAATATGGCTTTTCTATCATAAAGGTATGGGATTACCAGGACAATTCCACATATGTCCAATGGAACTATATCAAGCTCTACTTCATCAACATAATTAGAAGTGATTTCAAACTTAATTTTACATNGAATAATAATTATGACTTTTACTTGATTCTCATTAATGTTTAAAGAGTTCATCCATTATAAACCATGTTGAAAATTAAGAGAAGATAACATCAAACAAGAAAGACAATTAGACATCAGAACTTTGTTAACGGAGTTCACCAATCTTTGGCTATATCTCTGGGCTTGCTTCCAAGTGGGGGAACTCTTTCTTGCTCTTCAAATGCTCAAGCTATCTTTACATTGGCTCTTTCTTGTTAAAAAACATGCTTCAGATCTATTGTGAAATACCGCCTTGCTCAGACACATACATGCCTCAACAATCTCCTCTCAAAACATGGCTTAATGCCTCTCAAAACATGAAAAATGGACAATTTACACAAGCTGCTCCTCCAAATCCCTACATCAAAATTTTTTCCCTCAAGCTCAAAAAGCATGGTTTATATAGTTTTTAGACCCAACAAGAGAAGCCCAACTTCCCCTGAAGATCTAGCCTCTTTTTGGGATCAAATCCCCCTTCAAATGGCCAAAAACTACTGAAAAATAGATATTATGGGCTAAACTTTAGGCAAAAACCCACTTTTGATTAAAAATACATGGACTAGCCCCTAAGGTTGGGTGCGCACTCTGAATTAAGGTCACATGAGCTTCATATGTTCAAGCGTCAGCCCAAAGGGTTGCACGCTGGCCCTAAACTTGCGCCAGCTCCCTGGATTGTGTTCATGTGGTGCTTCTTCATGGGACCACACCCTCAATTTGTACCCAACACACGGTTATATCCCTATGGTCTAAGGTGGGTAGGTGATAAATTTACGACCCTTTGATTGGTGGTATGTGGCTCCCTCCCGCGCTGGTGCTTTCAAGAAATAAAGCCTGCAACCCTATTGTATCGTGGTCACATATGGTGATAAATTCATGGGCTAGGGATTTGCCCCAACCCCCTCCTTTTCCACCCCATTGATATATGCACTTTATATATTAAAGTGTTGATTATGTATAACAAGCACCAAAGTGGCAGGTTGGAGTTTGGTCGTTTCCCAAAGTCTTCCCTCCTATCAATAGGTCATGGGTTCCATTCTTGTGAGTTACCAAATTTTTTAACAAAGCCACCAACCAACAATGGGGTACCACATGGCATCCCACGCCTGGGCCACGTGGCACCTCCACATTAAATTAACCATATGCCACATGTAAAGCATTTATTGGTCCACTCTTGTATCACCTGTCCAGTCACATGTCGCCACCTACCTTAGCCAAGTCAACATAATAAAGTATCTTGGTGATGTGATGTTGATGTCGTGATGACGTCAAAATTGACTTTTTTCCATTTTGACCATTGAGTTTTTCCCTGTTTGAGAATCTTATCAGAGTGTGATAACTCTCGCATACAACGTCTATTTGAGAAAGTAAATATATGTCTGGAATCAGTGCGATGAGCTAGTCAAAATGGAATTGGTTTCATTCAATTACAAGAAATTTCATTTTTGAGCATTTTTTGGACCTAGGGAGCCTCAGGATCATTCTGCCCCACTTGGAAGTTTTTGGACCAACAAAAGTCTTCTTTTACTTAGGCAAGAAGTGAGGGTACTACCTCCCCACTTGTCATGTATTATCTATCCTTTCTGTCGGGACAATGATCACCTGACTAATCACAACAAACACAAAAACGGAGATAACATTGTTTATCAAAGTAGTCATCTCATTTATTGCATAATAATCTACATTCTTTGTCACGTTTAGCAGCCATACACCACTGAATAGCAGAAAACTAAACAACAATACTGAGTATACAAATGAGAATGAAAAAACATGCTTCTCCTTCTGAACATGAATAGTAAACAAAGTATGCAACTGAACCTCATGTTGTACTTCTTGTGACACTCCACGAATGTTCGAAACATAATGAACCATCTCATGTTTATCATCACTAACATCCTATTTTTTTACATACATAAGTGTTAAACTTTTGCTGACATTTACCATTTTTTTTAACTTCCCTGTAGTTGCAAAATATCTATCATTTTTCATGCAATGAGCACGAACAATGTACTCTTTCCCACATATCTTGAAGCAATATTTATTTTCCTTCCTGTAGAATATGGCTTTTCTATCATAAAGGTATGGGATTACCAGGACAATTCCACATATGTCCAATGGAACTATATCAAGCTCTACTTCATCAACATAATTAGAAGTGATTTCAAACTTAATTTTACAT
>JZKD02S1672753.1:864538-875187 GCA_000966675.3 Picea glauca
TCAGATAGAAAGGAACTAAGTGCTTTGTTCTCTGTTAGATAGAGTTTATTGTTTTCTGCATTATTGTCTTCATGAAAGAGTGTTAGTACTGAGTCTCTGTTTAAGAGTAAGGGTCTTGTTCTCTGATTGCAAGACAATTGTTCTTTCCCAATGCAATGTTATTTTAAAATGTAATCCAGGATTCTTAATTTGAACTATAAAGAATTGCAATAGGGAGATTGCTTTCCTGTGATTTAATTCAGAGCTTCAGTCTACTCCAGCAAGTATAGATAGAATGATTTTCTTTAATACAACACTAAGTGCTTTTGGAATTGAGCATATATAGTGCACGGCTATGTTTGAAACAAAAGACTTCCCTGGGTTGATAATTTATGTTTCACTTGGTTGTTTGAAATTAATTAAACAATTATAGTGACCAACAGTCCCTACACCTAAAGGTTTTAGTTATTTTTTCTAAAGCCTTGGGGCTTTCCATTATAACCTTCCCAGTTAAGGTAAGACACGATGACATACTTCGAACAACATGTGGTAAGGAGAATTTAGGAGTTATATAGTAAATGTTTTATGAAAAAGTTCTATAACAAAGTTGTATAGTAGAATTCTTATGATTAAGGGATTCCTCTCTGCTAAGTAAATTGTGTAAGAAAAAGGTTTTTTTGTATGGTATTATGAGGTTCATTACAATGCACCTCTTGATTACAACCTTCTTCTTGGTCGTACCTGGATTGATTCCATGAACACAGTTGTGTCTACCTTTTTCTGTGTGTTACATTTCCCACAGCAAGGAAAAATCATTATTGTGGATCAATTGGCCTTCTTTAATTCTGATTCATTTTCTAGAAACATACCTTTTATCTCGAAAACACCTCTCAATTATGAGAATGTCGGTGTGGGTATTTTAAAAGATTCAACCTTAATGGGTACATTTCCTATTCCACCACCCGATATTCCTCCTCCTTTTTTCGCCTCAGTTAACGTGATACCAACCTTTTTTCATCAAACCCTTGAGTCTTATGACCCATGGATAGTACCTAGATATGGTGACTGTCTTTATTATGATGATCAAATTCCTTTAAGTCTAGTGGAATTATCTTATCAAGCTATTCAATTGGAAACCCCTTCTCCTCCTTCTCTTGGTGATACATCTCCTGATCTATTCCATGTGATATTTCCTACTGATGAGATGATCATGGAGGTCATTTATATGGAAGATAATCCATGGGATCATGCACATCATCGTTCTATTATCTTCCTAGAATTAGATACCATAGAGAGTTACCAACGAATTTCAACTTTTTTGACCATTGTTGTTATTTATTCTGTTCCTGAGTCAACACATGATGTTTTGTACGAAGGTAACTTGATTAATATTTCACCTGTCACTCCTCTTGACATATCCATTAAACCCAGAGTCATGGAAAATTTCCATATTAGTGCCTCATGTTCTATTGATGATTTCTATACCTATAAAACCCTTTTCCAAGAATTTCGTGATGTTTTTTCCTAGATTTATGAAGAAATGCCTAGTATTGATCTTGATATTGTTGTGCATGAGATTAAGACTTACCCGAACATTAATCATGTTCTATAGAGACTTCTCCCAGTACATTCTCATAAGGATGTTGTTATTAAGCTTGAAGTTGAAAAACTTATTAAAGCTAGCTTTGTCTATCCTGTGGCTTTGATCGATTGGGTGTCCAATCTTGTTCAGGTAAATAAGAAACAACGCACGATCCACGTTTTCATAGATTATAGGGATATAAACAAATCTTGTCCCAAAGAAAATTATCCAACCCATTTCGTTGACCAAATCATTGATGACTATGTCGGGAGTGAAATATTCTCCTTGATAGAAAAATTTTCCGGCTATAAATCAAATCCATATTTTGCCCATGGATCAACACAAGATGTCTTTTATTTTCCCTTCGGGAACCTTCGCATACCAAAAAATATATTTTTTTCTAAAAAATGTTGGTGTGACTTTTCAATGTGATATGTCTTATGATTTTCATGACACTAAGCACATTGTACAACCCTATCTAGACAATCTACCAGCGCATTCTATGTGTCGTCAATATCCTCAGGGACATCTATAGGCCATTTTCCTACGCTATCATTATTATCGCATATGTTTGAAACCACACAAATGTGTTCTTTGTGTGGAGTCTAGACGACTTCTTGTTTTTATCGTGTCTATACATGGGATTGAGGTAGACCCCTTGAAGGTTGACGCTATTCTCAATTTACCTCCTCCTTCCACGCTATGCCAACTCCAAAGTTTGCAAGGGAAGGAATTTTTTTTACGTCGATTCATTCCAAACTACGTTGAATTAAAGAAAGGATTTACTCGGCTTCTCAAGAAAGGTTATGATTTTATATGGGACGACACTATGAACAAATATTTTGAATCTTTGAAACTCGCCTTAACACTTACACCACTTTTATTTCCACCTTATTATAGTCGAGATTATTTCGTGTACTTAGTTGCTTCGGACTCTACCATTGTTATGGTTCTAGTTCAAGAGGATGATTCACATGATGAACATATTATATACTATTTGAGTCGCAGTCTCACGACCACTGAAACCAAATATTTACATGTGGAGAAACTGGACTTGGAAGCTGTTCAAGTTGTTCAATGTTTTCGTCACTACATCTTATTATGTAGAACCACAGTTATTTCTTATTGCAACCCCATGCAACACATACTTATGCGACAATTGTTGGGGGGCAAGTACTCTAAATGGATAGTTATCCTCTAGGAGTTTGATTTGGAGTTTGAACGCGCCAAGTCAAATAAGTCTTTGGTTTTTTCCGAATTGATATGTTACCTTCCCTCTACTAAAACAGAAATTGTGGCAGAGGATTCCTTACCTAACAAATCCCTCTTTATGATCATATCTTATGACATATGGTACAAAAATATTATCATATATCTGCAGAACCAAAATTTTCAGCCTGATATTTCTAGTACATATCGTCATCATATCCAGTATCAAGCCCATCAATATATTGTCCTTGGTGATACTCTTTACCATCATGGTATTGATTTCATATCTTGACGATGTCTCACCTACGATGAAGCTAAGAAATATTTGAATTAATGTCACACTAGAGCATGTGGCGGTCATATGTTTTGGTATGCTACTTCCCAAAATATCTTACGAGCTGGTTATTTATGGCCTTCATTCTTTAAGGATTGCATTACTGCTATCCAGAAATTCCACGCTTATCAAACTTACAACAATAAGATCCGATCTCACACTGCTCCTCTTAACCCTGTAGTTTTCGTTGGTCCATTCGCTAAATGGGGTATTGACTTCATGACATGTAACCCTCACTTAGACAGGAGGCATGCATACATTATTGTATATGTGGATCATTTCACTAAATGGGATGAGGCGATGCCTACATTTGACAATACTAGGAAAACTGGAACATTGTTCATATTGAATCATATCATTACTAGATTTTGCGTCCCTCAAGCCATCGTTACTAATCAATGTAATCATTTTCGCAATTTCATGATGTCTGAACTTATGGAGAAGTTGGGTCTTTGACATGAAAACTCAACCTCCTATTATCCACAGGCCAATGGCTATGTTGAAGCAATCAAAAAAGTTCTCACTACTATGCTTCAGCGAATGGTAGGAATTGACAATTCAAATTGCCACACAATGTTGTTCTCAGCATTGTGGGCCTATCGAACATCCGTTAAGTCTACCATGAGATTCACACATTTCCAGTTAGTATATGGTATTGAAGCAATTTTTCTGATTGAATGTGAAATCCCATCTTTGAAACTAGTTATCGAACTTATCCCTAACACCTCAGCCGAGGAGGAACACATTTTTTATTTGATGCAATTAAACAAAACCCTTCGTGATGCTACCTTAGTTATTGAAACTTAGAAAAAGAATGTCAAACCTCAATATGACAAGCATGTCAAACCATGTGTTTTTTTTTAAGGTGATCTAGTTCTTCTTTATGAGCAATATTGTAATTTTCTAGGGGTCAGTAAATTCGAGCCCATGTGGCGAGGTCCTCATATTGTGAAATGAGTGTTGGAGAAAGGGGATTATGAGTTGGTGGATTATGATGGAATTCATTTGAGTGAACCCAAAAATGGGGTTTACTTGAAGAAGTACTATGCTTAAATCATTTTTGCATGAGTGTTGTTTATTTTTAGTGTATCATACTCTTGTGTTCTTTTTCGTTTTTTGGTTTCACCCTTCAGCTACTTACCTTGCATTGTTCTTGGTTTCTAGATATCGAGGTCTTTGCTACCCTATATTGGTTTCACTAATGGTGCTAGTTGCAGTACTCAAAATTTAGCGTATGTTTCTTGGGAAATCTATGCACCTATGGATGAATTGATCAATCTACATGGTGTTTGCCTTGGTCGTGCAACTAACAATATCGTGGAATACAATGCAGGTATTGAGTTATTAGCTGATTATGTTTCACTTGGAATCTGTCATCTTATTGTATGACTTGATTCAGAGTTAGTGGTACTACAGTTGAGTAACCTTTATTCCATCCAAAGTCCTACTTTTCTAAGGGTATATTTCCAAATTCGCCTCTTGGAACATCATTTCGATTACATTGAATATCAACACATTCCTAGATGTCTAAATACATTAATAGATGCATTGGATAATTATGTGTTAGATAGAGATTTGAGACATTTATAAAATCCAATCACACTTTGTACATAAAACAAGTAAGCCGGTAGGAGCCTTATATTTATAACAATAAAAGTTTACAAAAAAAAAATTTGTCCAAAGACCAAAATATAAAAATTGTGAAGCTCATAGCTTCATGTACAAAAGCATCAAGGATGTTGCTTGCCATAACAATTGACTTCCTATGCTACTCTACAGAGTAGTAGACCAATGGATGTGGATACGTCGACTATCTGGCATTGGTAATGCCTAGCGATCTCATCCATAGTAGCATTAAGGACATGGATGCTCAGTCCCTCCAGGTTCTGTTCTACGGCCTCGACATCCTCGGCAGCCACTCCTGCTATAGAAACTGTCACTCTGAACCTCTGTATGGGAGATGATCCCGAAGGAGGATAAGGCCCCACATCTGCATTGATGATAGAACTCGATTTAGTCATTGGATAAATAACACAAAAAAAACATTATAAAATTAAAATAACAAAAAAATTATATTGACAAAATTTCCTTCTTACGTATGTCCCCCCACTAGGACCCGCTAGGGAGAGCCGAATTTGGATCTCCACAGAAATATACTCTGGCATATGCATAATATTCAACCATGAGAAGCTAGTTCCTCAACCATTGAAAGAAGACATCATCATATTTGACAATGGGAACACCTCTATGTCGAGCCATGAGATGTACCCACCTCTTCATCCTTGGATCATGTGGAGAAGGTATATCCTACTCCTCCTACACATATAGGACAAGGACCCTCTCTAGGAAGAAGGATACCAAAATAGACACATATCCAAATTGTTTTAACCCACCATTTCAGCACTTGGTAAGTTTTTTCTTCATTTTTTTAGGACCCCTTCGCACCAGTTGAAGATCCTGGGCTCCATGCATTTTATGGCATACTGAAAATGGCTCTGCAAAGACATATGAGGAGTTTCACTGCCTGCCATGCGAGTAATAGTTTAAAGGCTAGTCTACAAAGGAAAATATCAGACATCCCTAATAGCTATGTGTTGTTATGTTTCTCAGTACCTAGCACAGAATGATGGAGAACGTAGTAGTCCATAGGCTCACCTCCACCCATGTTGCTTGTAAGTGTCACCCATGAACCACAGCGAGATAGTCCTATCAGGAAATAGATATCCTCTATATCTATTATGAGTGTGTAAACACTTACGAAAAATTCTTGCTCGTTCACATCCCACATGTGAAACAAGTACTCCAATAGTCTCAACTGGGCTCTCATGCCTTGAATACTAAAGAATTTTAGTAACCCACATTGCCTGATAGCCATAACTATTCCTGGTTCATTCCTAAAAAAGTAATATTCTTATTCATTCTCTCATTCGTGCCACTCCAGCATCTTAACCAAGGAAAGGCTTCGAAGGAGCCATAAGATGACTTTAGAAACATAAAATTATTTCATGGGGGTTTTTTATAGTTAGGTTCATCTTTTTTAAATTTTTGGCTACAGACGTCGCAGGGATGCACATTCATGCAGTGCGACGTCATCGTACCCTACCTATACGGTCACCTGTGATGATCCTATATCATTTCGGTTCATGATATAGGGCACTTGCGACGACCTCAACGTGCGGGTAACCCCTAAAAAGTGACTGAAAAACACAAATTTAACCAATAAAAATCAATTTTCAAACTATGAAAAGATGAAGGAAAAGGAGATTACCTGTTTGACGGAGATGATTCATGAAATGATACACCACATGCTCCGCAATCAATGGTTGAAAATCGGGGTGAAAAAAGGCTTTGGATCACTATTTGGGTAAACTCACAAATGAAATGGTAAAATAGTGTTTTTGGCCTATTTTATTGACTTTTATCATTTTTTATTTGCAAAAATAATATTATATTCATATTTTTCCAATCCCTATAGTCTTAACAACTTGGCAAGTGTTGACCTTTCCATATTACAAAGTCTAGAAATGAGGCATTGGAACAAGGGTCCACCCCTTTTTGGTTTGTTTTTATATATTTTTTGCATGTACAAATCCTTTTAGGGGTTTTCAAGAAAAACTTTGAGCAGAGTCTTGGTTCTTTTGCACACTCGTGAAACCATGAGAATCTAATCAAGTAGTCTTTTGTTATTTTTTTGAACTTGCATTGGCAAACATGAAAAACAAAAACAATGGACTATCCTTTAAGCTCTTTTCACACTCCTTAAAAATGAAAACATTGTCGAGCGACCTTGTTCTTTTCACACTAGAAAAAGTATTTGAAGAAAACATATGATGATTGGTAGGTTATCACTTTTTCGGTATCATCATATTAATTTATGAAAAAGGACCTGATGGAGTTCTCTTTAAGTGTTTTTCAGAGTCTCTAAAATTGAAAAACCCCTGAGTTTTCTTTCCTCGGACTCATTAAACAAACATTGAAAGACCCATATGGGATCGAACCACTCATTCTTAGGGTTCATTAAACATAATCTGAGGAACTCATCTAAAGGATTAGATTACATCTAGAAGGATATTTTATCCTCCTCAAGCTTGCATAAAAATAAAGAGGTACTCACCAGAAATGGTGGGGGGGAATTAGGAAAGAAATGTGTTTATGTATTTGTGTTAGTGGCAGTAATAGTCACTCTTGAACATGACACCCCCCTTCGTCATTGTATCTGGGTTTGGAAATCTATTTGTCTCTCATTTGACCATCCGCAAGTTCATATGTTGGGCCCTCCTTGAGTCAATGTTGCGAAGACAACTGTCGTGTCATTCATATGTTCAAGAAAACTCCAACCTAGACACGCCTTCTATTGAGTCGACCATCTATAGTTATAAATTTTCTAACATGTCCGCCTTCCCTGTGTCATTTCTGAAACAATTTATACTCTGATATACCTAAAATCAGTTACATATTTCGTTTCATCGATGGGAAATACATCAAGGCCCTTCTATGAAGAGTCTTTTCTTGTCGACTAAAACTTGGGTTATGAGCAGTTGATGATGTATTTTTGAAAACTAGAGGATGTTTTTGTTCATAACATTCCAAATAACAAAAGCCTCTCTAATTTTTTCAAAATGTGTTTTGGTTTGAGAGATATTGGATATAGAAGTAGGCACTGTGTACTCTGCACAGTGGCACTACGCACTAATTTCCTGTAGCGGTCACAATTTTGATATTTGCCTTGTTGGGAGGTTGCCACATGTCAAGGAGGGTTCGAATGAATTCTCAAGGATTTGTTAGATGTCAAGGGACACCTGCACCTAAGATTTAGCTCCAGCAAAGGCCTCATGCATGAGGTGGAAATAATTTATTAATGACTTCCAACAAATTCCTAAAAATCAGCAGTTTGTTGGATTTTTGTCTCTTTGACTATTGCCACCTATCTCCAAAGCTTAGAATCCAATGGAGGAGATGGGATTCGACCTCCTTAGGTTATTTGGATGTTATTTTCTATTTAAAGAGGGAGATATCTCTTGGAGAATGGGGATTGATGAGCCAAGAGAGGCTAAAAAGAGATGTAGCAGGCAGTTTTCCTATGTGTGTTCATTTATAAGCTTGTGGGCATTTTTAGGATTGTAAGCATTACTGCTATTGGAGACTCATGAGAGCTGTGATTTCATATTGTAACTCTTATGTCTATATTTCTTCTTATTTAAATATATTGCGGATTTGAGGATAAAAAATTATCAATGATTTATTTATCCCTAAGCAACAAAGGATCTGTTTTATTTTGCCCATCAGTCATTGTTTATATTTAAGTATTTGTTGATTCATTAAATTGAGAGGATCTTTATTTACTGAAAATTCTATCTTATGCTTTCCTTCTTCATTTCTTCAGCCTATCAGCATATAATCTTGTTTTCTATTAAGCATCTTTTGTGCCTTAGATGAGTGGGATGTTTGTGACTCCATTGCTCATTGGTGTAGCCTATTGATCTGTAGTTTGTTGCCCTCTCTCTTTCTTTATCCATCTTGTTGATCCACCTATGCAAAACCAAAGTTATCTTCTACATTCTGATAGGTGTTGAGCTTACACTTTAGCAGTCAATGTGTGAGTTTCAGTCCTAACACATAGTCTAAGATTTCAAAATGTTATAAGTTTTGTTGTGATAAGTTATTCTAGTGGAATATCAATGACAATTTACACATCATTACATAGTAAACATGTTTTTCTTATTATCCTCTATTGTTTAGATTTGATGAGCTGAGACGGTGATCTATAAAAAAAGTATGTCTCATTCATCATAATGTTTTCCAATGTATGATCACTAAAAGGACTTAAAAAGGGGTCATGTACACCGGCATCATTAAGTTTTCAAAAGTTAACATCGACATAGATACCTATTTTATTGTAGGCTATATCACATCTGAACCGATCAAATCAGATTTCTCTATTAGAAATATTAACCCTACATTCAACATGTTATCTATTTCTTATTTCACCTTCTCCTTATAGTGTAGGTTCATTGTATGTAGTCTTTTCTTTAACATCCTAGCACAAGGCTTGGACCCTATTTTGATATCCCTAAGATCACAAACCATGCCTTTCATTCCTCTCATGGAGACATTTGACATTTGACATAATAGGGTTTTGGACTAAACCCTCATGCCATCAGAGCTTCAATAGCACTGGTGAAGGATTGTGCGGAAGACATCATTTACAACATTGAAGATGACAGTAAGCACCCACCTAATGATGTTGGCAAGGAAGAAACTACCCACTGATGTTGCATGTTTCCGAAGAAATAAGATAAAGGTTCTTTGTATTTTACCATTTTTACTCACAATAATTTATGTAGTTTCTCTAGGTTTCTCTTTGTGGTTTTTACCTTTTCTATCTAGAATAATCTCTGTAGTTTCTATTAGTAAATTATGCTCAACTTATTCAACCAGTTGAGCAATTGAACATGTGATAGGTGAGTGACTTTTTACTTTGATTCAATTCTAATTTAAAATATATTTATAATATATTTTAAAGTAAAAAGATTTAAATATATTTTATTTATTTTTTATTTTAAGTTTCATAAGTAAAAGTTGATTTGAGAGATAAAGTCAATCCAAAATGAGAAAAGAGAGATGTCAAAATCCAAATAGAGTTAGAAATATTAGAAAAAATGAGTGAAGAAAGAGACTTAAAACTCCAAATATAGCTAGAGCTAGAGGCAATGATTGATAAAAAATTAAAGATACCATTCAAACTCAAATAGGGAATAGATTATTATGGTTCAAGACTGAATTGTAGACAATGAAGGATAGGATTCAAGAAATGACAAAACATAAACAATCAACCCAAGAAGGAGGGGTTGAATAAAATCACAACTTGAGAGATGGGCTTAAAGAGATAGAAGAAAAACTAACCAACAATTTGACCCTCCGTAACATGGAAAACAAATTGGATATCAAACTCATCAAAGAGGAAATGAATAAGATAATCAAAATCGACCATGAACGTAACAAAAGAGCCTCGAACCTCATAATTTTTGGTATAAAAGAACAACAAGAGGAGGATACACTAGCAATAGTAAAAGAAGAATTAAATAGTAAATCACAAATTGATACAACTTACCTCATAGAAGCCAAGAGGCTAGGAAAAATAATTGATCACAAAGATAGGTTTATCCATGTTGAAGTAAGTTGTAATGACCATAAATATAGCATACTTAGTAAATCTCCGAGCTTAAAACGGTCATGAATATTTATAAATGAAAACCTCATTCCTCGAGACGAAGATGAATTAAGGAAGGAAGCTCAAAAGGTAAGAGAAGTTAGGAAAGAAGGAAAATGGGCAATAATTAGAAATAGAAAATCTATAGTTAAGGATAGAGATGAGAAGGATAATACTAAATAGGAATTTGGGACACTCGAGATCCTTTTTTTGAATGGTCGTGGCTTTCCATGGTGCAAAGGTCCTATGATAAGTTGGATCCCGAGTGATATTGATATTATCTATTTAGTTGAAACTTGGGAGCATGAGGAGTCTAAGGTCCCTAACATAGAAGA
>JZKD02S1672753.1:895350-917701 GCA_000966675.3 Picea glauca
TCAGGTGTTCATATGGAATATATGATACCTTTATATTCAATCTTTGGAATTTCTCAATGTGCTCCACAACTGAACCCTTTTACTTGAGATTTATCAATTTCCTAAAGAAGGTACTTCTCCTTGTATCCTCATAGTGTGTTATCATTTATTCCATGAAAATTGTCCAAGCGACAAGTGATTTGCGAGAAAAAATCCATCGGTACCACATATCCAGGAGAACATATGATGGAATGGGACATCCCAGAGAACATATAGAAAAATGTGTAACCCAATATAGATTGGTTTCACCAGAGGAAAGGTCACATCACGTTATTCATACATTATAAGGCATAATGAGGAATTGGTATACAGAATTGGAACTGCATAGAGGAATTGCAAAGTGGGGAGATTTGCAACAGAATTTTGTGATCACCTTTGCATTTGAACATGAGAATCTAGAAATACATGCATCACTGAAGTAGATAAAAGAGAAGATATTTGAAGAACCAGAAGTTGAAATTGTAACATGTTATCAAAATTAGAATAGGCAGGAAGTCAAATAGTTGTTACATTGTTACCACGTCATAGAACATGACCCAACCTAAGAAAACTTATGGGATATTCAGATTACAGAAGTTGAAGGGGAAAGAGAAGTATAAGGTCCAAAATTAGAGTCAGAATAATTTGCTCAAACATTGAAGATAAATAAGGTAAATATTGGAATAGAAGAGAATCCAAATATTGCAAGTATTGGTGCTTATTGGGATAACCAGATAGTGGAAAAAATAACAGAGTTACTGCGCGAGGATAGTGACTTGTTTCCAGTGACATTTTCATAAATGAAAGGGGTAGTAGGAGAAATTGAACAAATGAATATCCCATTGAGACCATATGCTATACCAATAATTCAAATACCATATAGATTTAATCCAATATATAAACACAAAGTGAATACATAGATTGATAAAATGTCAGAGAATGGGATAATCGAACCTGTTGAAAAATCTAAGTGGATTTTCCCTATGTTTGTTTAGGAGAAGAAGAAAGGGGGAATAATGATCTTTCAAGACTTAAGGAAGTTGAATGATGTTTTTTTCATGATCACTTCCCTAATCCTTTTACAAATGAGGTATTGGAGAATGTAGGAGGAAAATAAGCATACTCATTTATTGATGTATTTTCAGGGTATCATCAGATTAGAATAGCACTAGAGCATCATCATAACTACATTTTCCATAGAATGAAAAACATATTAGTACACAATTGTGCCCATTGGATTGAATAATTCCTCTTCTATCTTTTCAAGGGTAGTAGTAGCAACATTTAAAGATTTTATACATAAGTTTTTTTAGGTTTATCTCGATGATTGAACAATATTTAGTTTATTGAAAGAACATGTTGAAATTTTCAGACTAATGTTAGATAAGTGTAGATAGTTTTAAATCTCTATGAACATTAAGAAATGAATATTCACCACACCATTTCGAATTTTACTAGGGCATGTGTTGTGTAACCATGGTTTGTTGGTTGATCCTACCAAGGTGGTTGTTATTGTTAATTTACCACCACCTATGTCAATGCGCAAATTGAGAGTTACAGTTGGTCATACATGATATTATACAAAATTATAAAGAGCTATGCACATATTACTGTGCCCATGGAGAAGTATTTAAAGAAGGATATTAAGTTTCAATGGAATGATGAGTGCCAATAGATTGTGGACATATTGAAGGAGAAAATGGTGGCATCACCAATTTTGGTGATTCCAGATTGATCAAAGGAGTTCCATGTTCATGTGGATGCATATTCAATAACACTTGGATTAGTATTAACACAACCAAGATAAGGTGACATAGATCACCCAATAGCATTTGCAAGTCATAACAAAATTATAATACAACATAAAAAGAAGGTTTGGATATGGTCTATGCATTGCATAGGTTCAAACATTATTTGTTAGGCCAACATTTTAAGATGTTCACAAATCACTTTGCTCTTAAATACCTGGTCAGTGAGCCAATATTGGGGGTATAATATGTATATGATTGTTGTTATTCCAAGAGTTTGATTTTGAAGTAGTTGTGAAACATGGAATATTGAATGTAGGGCCTGATTATATTTCTAGGATAACCAATGCAGAGGAACCAAGAAACTTACAGGATAATTTTCTTGATGCAGAATTGTTTTTAGTGCAGATTGTCGATGAGTATTTTTATGATATCATTGAATTTTTGAGTATAGGATTTTCTCCAAAGGAATATATCACTGCAAAAAAGACAAATTTGGTGGTTAGAGTTGTATATTAAAAACCTATTGTAGTACATTTGTATAAACTAGGAGAACATAATATTTTAAGGAGATGTGGCATAGAGCATGAACATCCTATCATTTAAGTAGAAGCACATGAAGGGATAACATGAGGACATTATGTAGGTAAATCCACTAGGTAGAAGATACTACGTGCAGGATTATGGCGGACAATAGTTTCTAAGGATGAAAAGGAGTATTGTGAGGCTTGTGATGTCTGTCAGAGGGTAGGGAAGCTATCCAGGAGGGATGAGATACCATTAAAGCCTCAGGTAACTGTTAAAGTGTTTCAAAAATGAGAAATTGACTTTGTAGGTACAATTAATCCACCAAATAGAATATCAAGAGAAAGGTATATCATTACAATGAAAAAATATTTCACCAGATGGGTTGAAGCAATAGCATTAAAATATTGCAGCGCACTTCCTATTTGACCATGTGATTACAAGATTTGGATGCCCTAGGATTTTGATAAGTGATCAGGGAACTCATTTTATCAATAGTACCATCTAGGTAATTTATGAAGAATTTGAGATACACCATGAGAAGAGCACACCATACTATCCTCAAGCTAATGGAATACTGGAAGTATTTAATAAGATTTTGGAGAATGACTTAACTAATATTTTCAATGTGATTAGGGATGATTGGGATTTGAAGATACTAGCCATATTATGGGATTATAGAACTAAACACAAGAAACTCATAGGGCATACACCTTTCATATTGGTGTATGGTTAGAAAGTAGTAGTCCCTTTGGAGTATTTGATACCTAGTCTGTGCATTGCAGCCATTACAAGCATGATAGAAAGAGGTGCAACCCAAGAAAGGTTGGCTCAACTCATGGAATTAGAAGAATAAAGGATTATGATTGGTTTCCATTAGGAAAGTACATAAAGAAAAGGATAAATATTGGCATGATAGATACATAAAGAAGATGCAATTTAAGGAAGAATATATGGTTCTCCTCTATGATAGTAAATACTTACAACAACCACAGAAATTCAGGATTCATTAGCTAGAACCATATAAGATAAAGTCTGTCAAATATGGAGGCCTTATGAAGATCAAAGATTAAACATGAAAAGAAATGAAAGGATTGGTGAATGGTAGTTGACTGAAACTATATAGGGATAGTCGAACCAACAACCCTTAATAGTTCCATCATAGGAAAATAAATTGTACATAGTGTATATAGCAGAAATAGAAAAATAAAGAAAGAAAGAGAAGAAAATTGGAAAAACAAAAACAAAAAAATATGAAGTAGATGGACAAGTGTTTTGCATGTTGTGAGATGATGTAGCACGGATAAGATGTTTATTGAAATGAAAGAACAATAATACACTGTGCACTAGAGAAATGTGACTAGACAAAAAAATATTTGCATCAATATAGAGATTAGCTGAAAAAACGAAAAAGGAGGTGGTAGGAAAAGTACAGCGTGACATAGAATTTATGGAACGACGTATAAAAGTGGAAAATGTGAACAGGAAGAATCACTGTGACTTGGTGAAAATGGGATCTAAGAGGCGAAAAATCAAAATGAGAAGGTTATTTCGAGGCGATTTAGAGAATATTTAAAGAATCCCTGTAACATCCCCGACCACCCAGGTTGGGCCATGCTATAACAGGGATGCTTTGAAATAACAAGGATATAGCATCCTTGTTTTAACATAAACAAATCCATATTCAGCAAACCATTTGGAATTTTACTGGGGCATGTTTTGTGTAAGCATGGTCTATTGGTTGATCCTGCCAAGGTTGTTGTTATTGTTAATTTACCACCACCTAATTCAATGTGTAAATTGAGAGTTACAATTCGTTATACATGATACTATACAAATTTATAAAGAACTATGCACATATTACTACACACATGGAGACGTATTTAAAGAAGGATATTAAGTTTCAATGGAATGATCAGTGCCAATAGATTGTGGACATATTGAAGGAAAAAATTGTGGCATCACCAATTCTTGTGTTTCCAGATTGGTTAAAGGAGTTCCATGTTCACGTTGATGCATCATCAATAACACTTGGAGTAGTATTAACAAAACCAGGAGAAGGTGACATAGATCACCCAATAGCATTTACAAGTCATAACATAATTATAATACAACAGAAAAGGAAGGTTTGGATATGGTGTATTCATTGCATAAGTTCAAATAGTATTTCTTAGGAAAGCATTTTAAGATGTTCACAAATCACTCTGCTCTTAAATACCTGGTAAATGAGCCAATATTGAGGGTAGAATATGTATATGATTGTTGTTATTCCAAAAGTTTGATTTTGAAGTAGTTGTGAAACATGGAAGATTGAATGCAGGGCCTGATTATCTTTATAGGATAACCAATGTAGAGGAACCAAGCAACTTGGAGGATAATTTTCTTGATGCATAATTTTTTTCAGTGCAGATTGTCGATGGATATTTTTATGATATCATTGAAATTTTGAGTATAGGATTTTCTCCAAAGGAATATATCACTACACAAAAGACAAATTTGGTGGTTAGAGTTGTAGATTACCAACTTGTTGGAGGACATTTGTATAAACTAGGAGAACATAATATTTTAAGGAGATGTGGCATGGAGCATGAACGTCCTATCATTTTAGCAGAAGCACATGAAGGGATAACATGAGGACATTATCTAGGTAAAGCCACCGCATAGAAGATACTATGCACATGATTATGGTGGTCAATAGTTTCTAAGGATGAAAAGGAGTACTGCGAGGCTTGTGATGTCTGTCAGATGGTAGGGAATCCATCCAGGAGGGATGAGGTACCATTAAAGCCTCAAATAACTATTAAAGTGTTTCAAAAATGAGAAATTGACTTTGTAGGTACAATTAATCAACCAACTAGAATATCAGCAGAAAGGTATATCATTACAATGCCAAAATATTTCACCATATGGGTTGAAGTAGTAGTAGTAAAATATTGCACCACACTTCCTATTTGAACATGTAATTACAAGATTTGGATGCCCTATAATTTTGATGAGTGGTCAAGGAACTCATTTTATCAATAGTAACATCTAGGTAATTCCTGAAGAATTTGAGATACAATATGAGAAGAGAACACCATACTATCCTCAAGATAATGGAATAGTGGAGGCATTTAATACGATTTTGGAGAATGACTTAACTAAGATTTTCAATGTGAATAGGGATGATTTGGATTTGAGGATACTAGCAATATTATTGGATTATAGAACTAAATGCAAGAAACTCATAGGACATAAGCCTTTCATATTGGTGTATGGTTACAAAGTGGTTGTCCCTTTAGAGTATTTGATACCTATTCTGTGGATTGCAGCCATTACAAATGTGATAGAAAGAGGTGCAACCCGAGAATGGTTGGATCAACTCATGGAATTATAAGAATAAAGAATTATGATTGGTTTCCATTAGGAAATTACATAAAGAAAAATATAGATCTTGGCATAATAAATACATAAAGAAGAATAAATTTAAGGAAGGATATATGGTTCTCCTCTATGATAGCAAATATTTACAACACCCAGGGAAATTTAGGATGCATTAGCTAGAGCCATATGAGATAAACTCTATCAAAGATGGAGGCCTTGTGCAACTCCAAGATTCAATAGGAAAAGAAATGCAAGGATTGGTGAATGGTACTTCACTGAAACTGTATAGGGATAGTCGAACCAACAACCCTTAATAGTTGCATCATACGAAAATAAATTGCACATAATGTATATAGTAGAAATAGAAAAATAAAGAAAGAAAGAGAAGATAAAATTGGAAAAACAAAAACAAAAAAATATGAAGTAGATGGACAAGTGTTTTGCATGTTGTAAGATGATGTAGCACGGAGAAGATGGTAATTGAAATGAAAGAACAAGAATACACTGTGCGCCAGAGAAATGTGACTAGACAAAAAAATATGTGCATCAATACAGAGAGTAGCTCAAAAAGGAAAAAAGGCAGTGGTAGGAAAAGTACAGTACGACAGAGAATTTATGGCACGACATATAAAAGTGGAAAACGTCAACAGGAAGAATCACTGTGACTTGGTGAAAATGGGAGCTAAAAGGTGAAAACTCAGAATGAGAAAGTTATCTCGAGGTGATTCAAAGAATATTCAGAGCATCCCTGTAATATCCCTGGCCACCCAGGTCGGGCCATGCTATAATAGGGAGGCTCTGAAATAACAGGGATATAGCATCCTTGTTTGAACATTAAGAAATGCATATTCAACACACCATTTGTAATTTTACTTTGGCATGTGTTGTGTAAGCATGGTCTATTGGTTGATACTGCCAAGGTTGTTGTTATTGTTAATTTACCACCACTTAAGAAAATGCTCAAATTGAGAGTTACAGTTGGTCATACATGATACTATACAAATTTATAAAGATCTATGAAAATATTATTGTGCCCATGGTGAAGTATTTAAAGAAGGATATTAAGTTTCAATGGAATGATGAGTGCCAATAGATTTTGGACATATTGAAGGAGAAAATGGTGACATCACCAATTCTGGTGTTTCTAGATTGGTCAAAGGAGTTCCATGTTCATGTGGACGCATCTTCCATAACACTTGGAGCAATATTAACACAACCAGGAGAAGGTGACATAGATCACCCAATAGCATTTGCAAGTCATAATAGAATTATAATACAACAAAAAACTGAAGGTTTGTATATGGTGTATGCATTGCATAAGTTCAAACATTATTTGTTAGGACAACATTTTAAGATGTTCACAAATCACTCTGCTCTTAACTACCTAGTCAACGAACCAATATTGGGGGTAGAATATGTAGATGATTGTTGTTATTCCAAGAGTTTGATTTTGAAGTAGTTGTGAAACATGGAAGATTGAATGCAGGGACTGATCATATTTCAAGGATAACCAATGCAAAGGAACCAAGCAACTTGGAGGACAATTTTCCTGATGTAGAACTGTTTTCAGTGCAGATTGTTGATCAATATTTTTATGATATCATTGAATTTTTGAGTATAGGATTTTCTCCAAAGGAATATATCACTTCACAAAAGACAAATTTGGTGGTTAGATTTATAGATTACCAAATTATTGTAGGACATTTGTATAAACTAGGAGAACATAATATTTTAAGGAGATGTGGCATGGAGCATGAACGTCCTATCATTTTAGCAGAAGCACATGAATGGATAACATGAGGACATTATGTAGGTAAAGCCACTGCATAGAAGATACTACGCGCTGGATTATGGTGGCCAATAGTTTCTAAGTATGAAAAGGAGTATTGTGAGGCTTGTGATGTTTGTCAAAGGGTAGGGAAGCCATCCAAGAGGGATGAGATACCATTAAAGCCTCAGGTAACTATTAAAGTGTTTCAAAAATGAGAAATTGACTTTGTAGGTACAATTAATCCACCAACTAGAATATCAGGAGAAAGGTATATCATTACAACGACAAAATATTTCACCAGATGGGTTGAAGTAGCAATAAAAGCTTGCAACACACTTCCTATTTGAACATGTAATTAAAAGATTTGGATTCCCTAGGATTTTGATGACTGATCATGGAACTCATTTTATCAATAGTACCATCTAGGTAATTCCTGAAGAATTTGAGATACACCATCAGAAGAGCACACCATACTATCCTCAAGCTAATGGAATAATGGAAGCATTTAATAAGATTTTGTAGAATGACTTAACTAAGATTTTCAATGTGAATAGGGATGATTGGGATTTGAAGATACTAGCAATATTATGGAATTATAGAACTAAATGCAAGAAACTCATAGGACATACACCTTTCATATTGGTGTATGGTTAGAAAATAGTAGTCCCTTTGTAGTATTTGATACCTAGTTTGTGCATTGCATCCATTACAAACATGATAGAAAGAGGTGAAACCCAAGAAAGGTTGGCTCAACTCATGGAATTAGAAGAATAAAGGATTATGACTGGTTTCCATTAGGAAAGTACATAAATAAAAAGATAAATCTTGGCATGATAGATACATAAAGAAGAATAAATTTAAGGAATGATATCTAGTTCTTCTCTATGACAGTAAATACTTACAACACCCAGGGAAATTCAGAATGCATTAGCTATACGCATATGAGATAAATTCTATCAAATATGGAGGCCTTGTGCAACTCCCAGATTAAACAGGAAAATAAATGCAACGATTGGTGGATGGTAGTTGACTGAAACTATATAGGGATAATCAAACCAACAACCCTTAATAGTTGCATCGTAGGAAAATAAATTGCACATAATGTATATAGTAGAAATAGAAAATTAAAGAAAGAAAGAAAAAACAAAATTGGAAAAACAAAAACAAAAAAATATGAAGTAGATGGACAAGTGTTTTGCATGTTGTAAGATGATGTATCATGAAGAAGATGGTAATTGAAATGAAAGAATAGGAATAAACTATGCATCATAGAAATGTGACCAGACAAAAAAATGAATGCATCGATACAAACAGTAGCTGAAAAAAGGAAAAAGGAGGTGGTAGGAAAAATACAGCATGACAGAGAATTTATGGCAAGACATATAACAGTGGAAAATGTGAATTGGAAGAATCACTATGAATTGGTGAAAATGGGAGCTAAAAGGTTAAAACTTAGAATGAGAAGTTTATTTTGAGGTGACTCAGAGAATATTCAGAGCATCCCTATAACATCCCCACCCACCCAGGTTGAGCCATGCTATAAAAGGGATTCTCTGAAATAATAGGGATATAGCATCCCTGTTTGAACATTAAGAAATGCATATTCAACACACCATTTGGAATTTTACTAGGGCATTTTTTGTGTAAGCATGGTTTGTTGGTTGATCCTACCAAGGTTGTTGTTATTGTTATTTTACCACCACCTAAGTCAATGTGCAAATTGAGAGTTACAATTGGTCATACATGATACTATACAAACTTATAAAGAGCTATGAAAATATTACTGCTCCCATGGTGAAGTATTTAAAGAAGGATATTAAGTTTCAATGGAATGATGCATGCTAATAGATTGTGGACATTTTGAAGGAGAAAATGGTGACACAAACAATTCCAGTGTTTCCGTATTGGTGAAAGGAGTTCCATGTTCATGTGGACGCATCTTCCATAACACTTGGAGAAGCATTAACACAACCAGTAGAAGGTGACATAGATCACCCAATAGGATTTGCAACTCATAATAGAATTATAGTACAACAGAAAAAGAAGTTTTGGATATGGTGTATGCATTGCATAAGTTCAAACATTATTTGTTAGGACACCATTTTAAGATGTTCACAAATCACTCTTCTCTTAAATACATGGTCAACGAGCCAATATTGGGGGTAGAATATGTAGATGATTGTTGTTATTCCAAGAGTTTGATTTTGAAGTAGTTGTTAAACATGGAAGATTGAATGCAAGACCTGATCATCTTTCCAGGATAACCAATGCAGAGGAGCAAAGAAACTTGGAGGACAATTTTGTTGATGCAGAACTGTTTTAAGTGCAAATTGTCGATGAGTACTTTTATGATATCATTGAATTTTCAAGTATAGGATTTTCTACAAAGGCATATCTCACTGCACAAAAGATAAATTTGGTGGTTAGAGTTGTATATTACCAACTTATTGTAGGACATTTTTATAAACTAGAACATAATATTTTAAGGAGATGTGGCATGGAGCATGAATGTCCTATCATTTTAGCAGAAGTGCATGAAGGGATAACATGAGGACATTATGTAGGTAAATCCACTACGTAGAAGATACTATGCATAGGACTATGGTGGCCAATAGTTTCTAAGGATGAAAAGGAGTATTGTGAGGCTTTGGATGTCTGTCAGAGGGTAGGGAAGCCATCCAAGAGGGATGAGATACCATTAAAGCCTCAGGTAACTATTAAAGTGTTTCAAAAATGAGAAATTGACTTTGTAGGTACAATTAATCCAGCAACTAGAATATCAAGAGAAAGGTATATCATTACAACGACAAAATATTTCACCAGATGGGTTGAAGCAGTAGCAGTAAAAGATTGCAGCACACTTCCTATTTGAACATGACATTACAATATTTGGATGCCCTAGGATTTTGATGAGTGATCACGAAACTCATTTTATCAATAGTACCATCTAGGTAATTCCTGAAGAATTTGAGATACACCATGAGAAGAGAACACCATACTATCCTCAAGCTAATGGAATAGTGGAAGCATTTAATAATATTTTGGAGAATGAATTAACTAATATTTTCAATGTGAAGAGGGATGATTGGGATTTTAAGATACTGGCAATATTATGGGATTATTGAACTAAATGCAAGAAAATCATAGGACATACACCTTTCATATTGGTGTACAGTTAGAAATTAGTAGTGCCTTTATAGTATTTGATACCTAGTCTGTGCATTGCAGCCATTACAAACATGATACAAAGAGGTGTAACCCAATAAAGGTTGTCTCAACTCATGGAATTATAAGAATAAAGGATTATGACTGGTTTCCATTACGAAAGTACATAAACAAAAAGATAAATCTTGGCATGATAGATACATAAAGAAGAATAAATTTAAGAAAGGATATATGGTTCTCCTCTATGATAATAAATACTTACAACAACCAGGGAAATTCAGGATGCATTAGTTAGAGCCAAATAAGATAAATTCTATCAAACATGGAGGCCTTGTTCAGCTCCAAGATTAAACCGGAAAAGAGATGCAAGGATAGCTGAATCGTAGTTGACTAAAACTGTATAAGGATAGTCGAACCACCAACCCTTAATAGTTGCATCGTAGGAAAATAAATTTCACATAATGTATATAGTAGAAATAGAAAAATAAAGAAAGAAAGAGAAAAGAAAATTGGAAAAACAAAAACAAAAAAATATGAAGTAGATGGACAAGTGTTTTGCATGTTGTAAGATGATGTACAACGGAGAAGATGGTAATTGAAATGAAAGAACACGAATACACTGTGCGCCATAGAAATGTGACTAGACAAAAAAATATGTGCATCGATACAGAGAGTATCTAAAAAAAGGAAAAATGAGGTGGTAGGAAAAGCACAACGTAAGGGAGAATTTATGGCACGACATATAAAAGTCGAAAATGTGAACAGGAAGAATTACTATGACTTGGTGAAAATGGGAGCTAAAAAGAGAAAAATCATAATGAGAAGGTTATTTCAAGGTGTTTCTGATAATATTTAGAGCATCCCTACAACATCGTCGGCCACCCGCTCTGAAATAACAATAAATTCTATACATACAACATATACATGCTAAACACATAAATATAAAACATGTACAAATACACAACATGCAATTGAATACATAAATGGTACTTAATTTTTTATGAAAGACCATCAACTGTGTCCAGACCTTCCACGAACCTCTCGGGCTTAGACCACGTTTCTCATCACTCTCAACAATGAGTCACCCCCGAGATGGCACTAAACTCCACCCGTGTAAAGCGATTCCTAGGATAGGTTGAGACGAATGGAAGTTGCACAATCAACAGGAATGATTCTATCCTAGGAGCCAACTCACACTAACAACCTACAACTTCTCATTCCCCACATGCATGTCCCACCTTAGGAAGTGTGCCTCTTCTCTGCTCAAAAGTCCTTCGACTACCCCACTTCCCTTCCAAGTCTTCAACAATAGGACATAAAGGAATTCTCAGATCACTATAGATGTCGTTGAGATCCCTCTGGGAAAATCACTTCCCCAACAAACTCTCTCACCTAGAGAGAGTTGCTTATAGACTTGACAACTTACTTCTTCAGTACACTCCTAGGTCAATCGATTAAGGGTGATGGAAACATCAAATCTTGAGTATATAACATATGATAGAAGCAAGAGGCGTTCAGTCAAGGAACTATGTTAGCAACAACAAAAGTTCGTTAAGGCATAGAACTAGAGAAGTACGAGTGCATTGTTCTTCACAGGAAAAGTATGAGATAGATACAAAAATGTTGTAGGTTCAAGAGGTGCATGAATTATTCAGAGGTCAATGGTGGAGGGGATGGCTCCATTAGTTCGTGCATGAGTGAATGGGGAAAAAGATGCAAAACAGTCTATTTCCCCCCACCTATATTTTCATGTGCCATGACTGATACATGGCTCTCTTGGATCTTGTTTCTCTCCACTTGGTATTCATTCACTCTTCCATGATACTTACGATAAAACAATTATCCTCACCTTAGTCTTTAGGAAATAATAATATAATATTCTCTTGGGGTTAAGTCATCAAGTGTAGCCCTTTTTCCCTAGTCTCTTAGTCCCTTCCCTTTTCGTACCTAGTGGAACTTAGTCTCCCATTATATTTTATTATGGTCATTCTACACACAACAATGTATTATATTAATGATATGAGTGTTTACATATAAAAAAATAGGCTCACTGACCTTTAGGATATGGGCTCACTGGGCTTTAGGATATAGCCTCATTGGCCTTTAGCATCTATGATCTCTAGCCTAAACATCACATAAGACTCCTCGTTTATAATCACTTGGCTCACCAGCTTACAAAACATGTTTACAATTCCTCAGGGACTTGGCCCTGGGGTATTATAATCTTCTCCCCTTATTTATGAACTTTCCTTAGTGCATCTTATTTATATATTACATCAATAATTTTCATAAAACTTCAAAAATATGTGTTTATTCTGCCTGCATGGAATCTTCATGCTCCCAAGCTGCATTCTCCAGAACGTACTAGGTCCATTGTACCTTTACAAGATCTATTGCTCAATTTTGGAGCTCCTTGATCTTTTGGTCCAGTATGCACACCAAATGCACTTGAAAAGCACCTTCTTTCTCCACTTGACTCATATTCCAATCAATAACATGATTAGCATTGGGTATATACTTTTTGATAAATGATACATTGGATACATTATGAATAGTCATATATGTAGGTAAAGAAAACATATAATCTACAATCCCAATCCTCTCTAGGATTTCAAATGACCCACAATATTGATTTTCCAACTTTGAATAGTTTCCCAACTTCAGGGAACTTCTTTTGGCCCTCATTTTCAAGTATACATGATCACCCTCGTAGAATTCCCTCTGAATTCTTCCCTTATCAACATAACTTTTCTTCATGTCTTGAGCAGTCTTTAAATTCTTCCTTATTTTTTACATCTTCTCTTCCATTTCCCTGAGAAACTCTGGCCCAACTACTTCTCTATCTGTTGGGTTGTCTAAGCTTACTGGCATGTTTCACTTTCTACCATAAAGTTCCTCAAATCCCTTCAGAGATGTCTGGTAGCCATTTTTATAAGCAAACTCTACCAAGTGTAGATAGTGTTCCCAATTTTATGGCATATCCATCACATAGATATTCAATATATCCAAAATCACTTGGTTCACCCTATTTTTTTTCCCATCATATTCTCGATGATAAGATGTGCTAAAACTCAGATATGTTCCAAATCCTTTAAACAATCCTTTCTAGAACTTTGAGGTAAACTTTGGGTCTCTCTTAGACACAATTTTCTTGGGAATACCATGCAATCGAGCTAATTCTCTCATATTAATATCAACAACATTGGTTTCCTTGTGAGTAAGCTTCACTGAAATGAAATGGGAAGCTTTGGTAAGCTTTTCCACCACCACCATGATCAAATTATGTTGCTTGCTTGTTCTGGGAAGTTTGGTGATGAAGTCCATTTTCACCACTTTCCATTTCCACTCAGGGATAGGTAATGGATGCAACAACCCAACTAGGTGTCTATGCTCAGCCTTGACCTTTTGACACTCCAAACAATTGACAATGTACTCATCAATTTCTTTCATCATGCCTAGCCAATAATATTGGCTCTTGACTGTTGCAATTGTTTTCTGATATCTTCAGTGTCCAACATAGGGTACATTATTCATATGTTTCAAAATTAGGATTCTCAAATATTGCGAATGGGGTACATAAATTTTGTTTCTATACATGATAATTTCATCAATCCCCAACTTGTAATCTTCAACCTTCTACTGCAAATTTTCTTGTTGTAATTTTGTTACTAATTCCTTTTATTGGAAATCTAATTTTGCAGCTTCCAAGACTATGTCCTTCAAATCACATTGATAAATGTTTATGGTTGTAGCATGAAACTCATGAACTCTCCTGATGAGTGCATCAACCATGTTGTTCTCTTTCCCCTTGATATGCTTTATATCAAAGTCATACTCACTAAGAAATTCCAACCATCTACTCTGCCTAGCATTTAATGTTGGCTGATCAAATAAATATTTCAGACCATTATGGTCTATTCTCAGCTCAAACCTTTTTACCATGAGGTAGTATCTCCACTTATTCAAGGCATGCACTATGACTTCCAATTCCAAATCATGAGTGGCATAATGCCTTTCATCCTCCTTCAACTTTCTTGATTCGTAACATATGGCATACCCCTTCTAACTAAGGAATCCACCAAGTCCTTATTTGCATGCATCTGTGAATACCATGAAATCTTTATTCGGATCAACAATCCTTATAATTGGAGCACTAGTTAAAAACTATTCAAATTCAATAAGCTCTTTTCATACTCTGCTGTCCATTGAAACTTCACCCCCTTCCTTTGAAAGGAAATGATAGGGTGAGAAATCCTTGAAAACCCTACAATGAATATTTTTTAGTAGCCAGTTAGACCCATGAAGGATTTGAATTTTGTCACATTCTTAGGTGTTTTCCACCCTATAATAGATTCAATATTTTTAGGGTCCATTGCTATCCCTTCTTCAGATATGATATGCCACAAATATTGAATTTGGTTCTGATAAAATGAGAACTTGCTCAATTTGGCGTACAACTGGTGGTCTCTTAACACATGTAAAACCATCTTCAAGTGATTCTCATGTTCCTCTTCTGACTTGGAATATATAAGGATGTCATCCAAAAATACAATGATAAACTTGTCCAGGTACTCTCTGAAAACACAATTCATTAAACACATAAAAATAGATGGTGCATTTGATAACCCAAATGGCACCACTATGAATTCACAACGACCACACCTTTTTCTGAAGGAATTCTTGCTAATATTTTCATATTTAATTCTCACTTTATGCTAACCATATCTGAGATCAATATTTCAAAATATTTTTTCATTCTTCAATTGATCAAAGAGATCATTGATCCTTGGAAAAGGATACTTGTTATTTATAGTTACCTTGTTCAATTATCTGAAGTCAATGCATAATCTCAATGTCTTATCTTTCTTATTCACAAATAAAGTTGGGGCACCCCAAGGTGACACACTTGGGCATATATACCCCTTCTTAAGAATTTCTTCAAGTTGTATTTGTAGTTCCTTCAACTCTAGAGTACTCATCCTGTAGTGAGTCTTGGATGTTGGAGTTTTTCTAGGAATTAAGTTTATAGAGAAATTCATATCTCTGTTTGGGGCTAGTTGTTAAATATCCTTGAACACATCCTCAAAATATTTTAGGACTAAATGATCCTCATGATTTGGCACCTTATCCTTTGGTGATTCCTCCATTATGAGCTGCAAATATTTGTAATCCCTTCCTGTAACACTTCTTCAATTACATTGTTGAGATCTCTCGGACAATATCTACCCTGGAAATTCCTTGGAATGTTCTTGAGTTCCCTTCCTCATTTAGGAAAGTAAATTACTTTTTATGACAGTCTAAGACATCATGGTATTGGTCCAACCAATCCATACCAATTATACATTCATATGAGCCCAAGGGAAGGATGTTCAAATATTCTTTGGTACTTAGCCCATTCATGTCCACTGGAGATGACTTAACCAGATCAACAACTTTTCTCTTGGATCATGTAGCTAGTTGCACCAGCCAAGATTTCCCATGCTTTATTTTTTGAAATAGAAATATTTCCACTACCATAGGATCTATATAGCTATGAATGGCTCCTAAATCTAGTAAAATAGTAAACGTATGCTTATTTATCATACCTTCTACTTCAACGATGTGTGATTGAGATTATGCTTGATTGTTGTCCAGGGATCCATATATCCTTGTAACACTTCTTCCCATGCCCTCCAATGTTTCAGATTTTTGTACATCGTGGAAAACTCTCACTTTATCTTTTTTGTGAAAACATTCTATATACAAATGGTCTCCTTTACAACCCCAACATTGAATGCATGTATTCCTTGTATTTTTTCCACCTATCTCAGTCATTCTGGGCACTCTAGGGGTTTGTTCTCCCTGAGAATTGTTTCTAAAGAATGGTGGATTCTTCCCTTTCTTACTTTGTTCCATCTTGAACTTTTTCTTGTATTCCCAATATCTTTGGAAAGTAGGGTTTCCCTCATGTTGATCATATAAGCACTTGGCTCTTATTATGATTTCCTCCAAATTTTTAGGATCATCATATTGAATTTAATCACTGATGAAAGATGGAAGCCCACTCAAATATATATGGATATTAACTGTCTCATCTTTGATGAAGGAGACATACTTCAATAGTTCTAAAAATATCCTTTCATAATCATCAATGCTCATGCTTCCTAGTTTGATTTCAAAGAACTCTTTCATCTTTTTGTAAAAATACCTCTTTGTTAAGTATTTCTTCTTAAAATGCTTATTGAATTCCTTCCATGTACCATTATTCTCTTTGATGTGTTGCACTTGCACAAGATGGTCCCACCACATGGATGCCTTTCCTTTAACTTGGTAGATAAAATTATTCATTATGCATGAGAATAATAATTATGCAATTGGAAGTACTTCCTCATGCCTAAAAATCATGTCTCGTGATATTCATCCTTCTTGTGTTCACCATAAAAAGTAGGAGGCTTGATCTTATTCATTTCTCCTCTTAGTTCATCCATCCCAAACATCTTATGATTCTTCTTGATAGGAGATGGACTTTAGTTGTTGTGTTTTCTCCTATTGGAATGTCCTTGGGAGTGATGGTAATATCTACTACCACTCCTTGATCTTATTTTCTCATCAGGGGACTTGTGGCTTCCTGATTTGTTGGAGCCACTCTCCTTATCCAATTTATTTTCAATTTTATCCAGGATCTACATTAACTTCATATTGAAGTATTCTTGTTTCTCTTTATCTTTCATAAGCCTCTCATTATAAGTCTTGTGACTTTGGACATCTTTCTACAAATTTCTAATGATCTCCACAATATTCATGTTTTCATCTTTTCCTTATCCATATTCATTGGATTTTGTTCCTTCCATACCAAAATGGACATCCATTCCTCTAATATCATGTTACTGGTTGTAATCCCCCTATGTATCCTCCATCTCTATGCACTCTGCGTTGATTATGATCTGTTCAAGTTGTTGTTAATTCTACAAAATGTGCAACCAATAGAACCTTGTCAGGCTAATTGATTCAACAATTTTATAAAAACATGAACCATTTTGGTTCAATAACCTATCAGACTTATTTCCTTTGATTTTATGATTATTTATCTGACAAGTCCCCTTTTCTTGGTGAACAAAAATTTTATGTTGTCTCGGACCTTTCAAATGACTCCTTTCTTGCTCAATTCCGAATCTTCAGCAAAAAGTTATGGACAATTGAAAATTGTCCTTTCTGTGATGTAATATTTGTAAAATTGTTCTCCTTTATCATATCCAAATTGAGTCTTGGATCCTTGATGGATCCTATCATAAGGTTCACAGGCCTTATTAATTTTTTAGGTGTAGGTTTGAACAAATCAAAACCCCATGGGATCCCTTTCTAAGCCCCTTTTCTACCTCCAACAAATCATTTCCATGCACTAGAACAATTACAAATCACTACAACGTAGGAGAAAGAACAAGTGCAACAACACACTTTGTAGGAAATATCAGTTCCAATGCAGGAGACAATGCATATTATAGCCATGGGGAGTGAATATTTAAATATCACTAAGGAGATGTTACAGGTGTATGATGAGACAACACGAAATCCATTAAAGGACATAAATCATTATGACTTGGAACTGCCCAAGGTTCCAACGAAGGCATTGTACAAACTTCAAATAAGTGTTGAGTGAGAAATACAATCGAGGGCCCACATAGATGCAACAAGTCTAGAATTGGCCAACGAAGTAAAAAGGAAACTAGATTTGACAATCAGTCAAGTACATTTCAAGAGATATACAGTAAATTAGCGCACTAACAAAATGGAACAATAGGTGAAAGAAGTGTTTAAAACAATTCCTCACAGTGTGCAAGAAGGGAATAGACCAACATAAGAAAATATTTAAAGGATAGTGTATGCTATGGAGGCTTATAGGATATACATTGCATATTTAATGGACCTCTTAGCTCCCAGTACACCACCAAAAGTTAGAATGCAAAGGGAACAAGAATTTATAAGTCATATGGAGAGTATTGCGCTGAGCACTCAGGAAATCACAGAGTTGTTCAATAGAAGCACAAAGTTATGGACATATATGTTGAAGGATGGAAAATTGTAGGAGATAGAAAATAAAGAAGAAGGTGTAAACATAGCACTACAATAACTAAATAAAAACTAGAAGAAGATGATAATATTAGATATATTGAGGAGTGCACAAGAAATGAAGAACTTGCATGAACAATTGAAGAACATACAAGTAGAAAAATAGGAAAGGAAAGCACAGTTGGAGCCACTGCAAGAGGGCGCAGAAAAAATGATGACGGAGATTGATGAAGCCAAGGTTCAGGTTGAACAAGCTGGATTGTAGAATGAATAATTTTTGAAGGAGCCTATCACTACGCAGACTATGGAGACTATTGTAGGGAAGAGCACACAAGTAAATTATAATTTTGAATACATTTTAGCCAGGTTCGAGGAGCTAGAGAAGTCAATTTAGGAGGAACACACTACCTGAGTGGTTGGGGACGAGCCACACGTGTGTTTTGGGGGCCTATTGGAGTAGGCCTAATATGTCCCCCATTCTATGGAAAATTTAGTCTTATGATGATGCTCTGGTGCTATTCTGATGTGATGATACCATGGAAATCCATCAATAAATGAGTATGCTTCTTGTCCTCCTACATTCTCCAATACCTCATTTGTAAAAGGAGTAGGGAAGGGATCATGCAGACATGAATCATTCAAATTCCTTAAGTCTACAAAGATCATGATTCCCCCTTTCTTCTTCTCCTCAACTACCATAGGGCTAATCCACTCAAATTCTTCAACAGGTTCTATTATCCGAACCTCTAACATTTTATCAATCTCTACCTTCACTTTATCTTTTTATATTGGATTAAATCTATATGGTCTTTGTATTATTGGTATAGCATATGGTCTCAATGGGATCTTCATTTCTTCAAGTTCTCCTCCTACCCCTTTCATTTATGAAAACGTCATTGTTAGCAAGTAACTCTACTCGCACAGTAACTCTATTATTTTTTCCACTCTCTGGTTATTCCAATAGTCACCAATACTTGCAATATTTGGATTCTCTTCTATTACAATATTTACCTTCTTTATCTTCAGTGGTGAAACAAATTATTCTTACTCTAACTTTGGACCTTCTACTTCTCTTTCCCCTTCAACTTTTGTAATCTGAATATCTCATGGGTTTTCTTCCGATGGGTCATCATCCTCAACGTGGTAGCAATGTTAAAATTGTCTGACTGTCTGTCTATTCTAATTTTGATAACATGTTACAATTTCAACTTATGGTTCTTCAAATGTCTTCTCTTTTATCTACTTCAGTGCTGGATCTATTTCTATATTCTCATGTTCAAATGCAAAGGTGATCACAAAATTCTACTGCAAATCTCCCAAGTTTGTAGTTCCTCTACGTAGTTCCAATTTGGTATACGAATAAAGTGATGTGGCCATTCCTCGGTATGCCTTATAATGTATGAATAAATTGATGTGGCCATTCCTTTGGTGGAACCAATCTCCAATGGGTTACACATATGTCTATATGTTCTCTGGGTTCTCCCATTCCATCATATGTTTTCTAGGTTGTGTGGTATCGAACTAGGGAGATTTTTTTATGTCCTCATTACGAATTTTTGCTGTGGATAAATTCGTAAATGCGGAAATAAATAAATATCCCTATTTTGGGAACCCAAAACTAGAAAAAACCAAGACAAAACACACTCATTTACTTAGATTCAAAAGAAATACGAATGGATGGAAACTCGTACCTTTTTAACTGAAGTTTGTCATCGTTGATTGTAGCCCCAAACTTGATCCAATTCTTTTTAAAAATAGAGACCTACAAAAGGATAAAAAAGAACAAGTGAAATTAAAAAACATACATATGTGTCAATGAATCTATGTAAATATCCAAGGAGAAATACAAATTAAAAACCATTAACAACCTTTATTAGGAAAGGAAAATGTATAACTGTATTAATAAATCAAGAAGCAGTTTACAACCAAGCCTTGGTGTTGAAAATTTCCTTCCAGTAGTTCAATGTTCCATCATCCAAGTGACCTCCGTTAATTCCATCACCATCTCTTGAACACTTTAGCCGAAAATATCTTAGGACCAAAATGAAGTTCAAAAACTCTCAATTACAAACCAAGATTTATTCTCAATTCAACATTATTTTATTACTCATGACTTATTACTTATTAGCCTTTCCCTTTTGAATATGCCTCCATTTATAGATTGGAGAGGAATCCATGAGGAGGTTAGGATCTCACTAAATCAGGATAGGCAGACGAGATCCAAAACGATCAGAAAACAACTCATCATGAAATTTTATCTTCTATAAGCTTGAAACATTTCTTATTTTTTCCCATGTACAAGGTTCTCACACCCTTTAACCTAATCAAAAGGTGACATTGTTGCACCTCGCTAGAAAGAAACAAGCAACAATTTTTGAATTTAGGTATTTTTCAAAGTTGATCCTTCCCAAGAAGACTTTCTCTTAGTTTTCTTCCAAATTTATATGCTTTAGATGTTAGAGAATAGGCAGTATCACTTGCTGCGACAAAATGTTGTATAAAAAAATTCCCCCCAAAGTATGAAGTTAGAAGAGATGATAGCTGAAATACTTTTCCAGGTGGGTATTTGAAACAAAGAGCAGATTGGTTGGAAACCTCCCAAAAACATAAGGAAATTTCAATACAATATTATATCATCACTGAGATAGGCATTCCCATACTTAGAATAAAAATGACTCTAATCATGGCTGCTAACAAATACATTGAAAATACATGGTTACATTTACTAATGATATGGCCACTCGAAATAGAATGTGGATTCATATCTACATGATTTTAATCGATTCATAGCCACAAGAATATACACTTTGGATCTATAAATTATGATAGTAACATAGCCACGGACTAATACAATGTGGACCTATGTGAAACAATTACTCTAGTATTTTCCATCGTATCCAAGGGAAATAAATATTCAAACCAAGTTCCCCAGGTTCTTCATCTCGTCTTCAATTCCGAAGTACGATTCTAACTATGTGAATAAATTTCTTAGCGTAACCATGGAACATACCTCAACCATATGCAATAAGATAGACAAGCCAAAACATCTCAATTCTTCTTTATTCATAAAATAGAGAAACCTGCTACAATGAAGATGCCGATCTGAAATGCTCAACAGATGGCCAAGAAGATAGACAATAGATAAGAGCTGCTACAAAATGCTCCTGCTAATACAAAAGATGCCTCCAAAGTCTAAATAAGAAATGAATATCAATACAAGTAGATTTGAATGCCAAACTCTCCAGCTAAAGAATGCCACACTCCAATAGAAGGCTGAAACCCTCAATAACTCGGCCCTGCTGCCAAAAGTGTCCAATCACCCTAATAAATATGCCAACTGATAGATCGGGTGATGGTAAGAACAACCCAGGTGATCGAATCCCCAAGATCTCTCTCAATCTCTGTAGATCTGAAATCCCCCACTGAATGGTGCACCCCACTGGATGACTGAAACCCTAGATAATTCGGCCCTGCTAAAGGAGGCCTCAAAATGCTCTGAAACTCTCCAGAAATATAGATCGGGACACTGCAAGTCACTAGGTAAAGTATCAGGGTCATATATGAAGTGTAACCCCTCCAAACAGACTAGATCTGGATCTCAAAAACGCCCTCCTTCTCTTCAATTCACCCCACTACTCAAGAAATAATCTGAGCCATAAAACTGTCTCAGAAAGCACTAGATCTGATGTCCAAGGCCCTGCAATGAAAACCCAAG
>JZKD02S1672753.1:919243-934586 GCA_000966675.3 Picea glauca
AATACATTTTTCATATGATCTCTATTTGGGGAATTCGATACATTGTTGGAAAGGTCTAACCGAGAATAAAGATTTTTGACTGGCCAAGGTTAGTGCCTTTGGCAGTCGCCAGGGCCCAAATCCCCCAAAAATGTCGTTTGGGGCCTCAAAATGGCCCCGAAAGTTTCGAACCTGAAAATTTTTTGAAAAAATGGCCAATATGGAAAAATCTTGTTCGAGCCCGTGGAATAGGTGGTGGCCACCAATATCCACCTAGATCAATCCTCCCTCATGAATAAATGGTCTGCATTGTGTTGAGTTATCGGGGGAGAGGGGAAAGTGATTATTGAATCTAAATCTTGGTGAGGTGCTTGCCTTGCTGGAGAAGTTGCAATGCTTAACTTGGTGAAGGATGTCATGAACTTGTGGCTGGAAGGGTTGGAAATTTTTAACCAGTATTGATACATGAGATAACTATGTGCAGAAGGAATCTTTCCTCTTTGCTGCAACCTTGTCGACCTCCTTCTATTGGATAGAAGGTGCTTGGGCTGAGGCTATAGTGGTTGCAGTATCCTTCTATTCACCTTTTGAATAGATTTTGAAGAAGTTGAATTTTTTAGTATGAGATACTACCTTGGGACATTGTTTAGGTGGGACAATAGTTAGAACTACCTCTGGTATCCTGTAGAGATGACCCCCCAGAGTAACAATGACACTACGGGGTCGAGGCTCATAGATAGCATGGTGCTTCCACATATATGGTTGGCCCAATATAACATCACAGACATCGAGTGGGGAAAAATCACATAATACCTCATCCCCAAAGGGTTGGATGCCATATGAAAATCAAAATTTTTGGCTGACACGGAGATCTCATCTCTGGCAAAGCCACACGATGTTGTATGAATGCGGGTGTAGTGTTGTCGACAATCCCAATTGTTTGATGACCTTTGTTGAGATGAGGTTATTATGGATTTCTCTATGAACAATAAAATGCAGCGGGGTCCCATTCACCCACATCTTTGAATGAAAAAGGCGCTCACCCTCTTCTGGATCTATTGGTTCTTCTGGTTGAATTGTTGTGGTCGTGACAATAACAATGGGGTCTGTGTCGATAATATGTCTTTTACCAATATTTTCAGAATAAGATTTAGAATCAGGGTTCATCTCCTTGTCTTTTATCTCGACCACGAATGACTATTTTGAGTGACATTCATCGATGTTGTGCCAGAATATTTTGTGGAAATCGCATCATTTTCTGGACTCCTCATTTGTCTTCCCATGACCCTTCTTTTCCTATGGCTTAGACTGGTTTTTGGGAGACTGTTTGTTAAGGCCGTCTTTATCATACTTTGGTTGTTGCGTATTTGCAGACCCAAACTCTTGTTTTTTTCAGTGCTTAAATTTCTACTCAAATTTAACAACATATCGATAAGGAGTACTAAGTGATGAGATGTCTAGAAGATACATTTCATTTTGGATATATCTGTATAGAGCGTCGTGGTATTTCAAAACCAAATATCACTCGGAGCCTTTGATACCCATCTTGGTGCACAAGGTATGGAATGTATTGGTGAACTCCAAAACTATTTGGCCCCTCTCTTGCCGCAATGTGGTCCATCTCATCTATTGGTCCTCATAGTTGCCAACAAGCTAATATTGTTCCTTTACCGCATCCACAAAAAAATCCCACGTGGGCTCAACGCCATATATTCTAGACTCCTCTATGGATATTTTCTTCCAATAAGTTTCCCACCAATGTTTGACATGGGGGAGATCCTTAAGCAGTTCGAAGGTGATATTTTCCCTATCGGAGAAATTATGAACAAAGAAATAACCTTCTAGCAAATTTAACCATTTTTCTAGGGCATATGCATCTATGTGACCTTCAAGTATGGGAATATTAAAATTAACTTGTACCTTTAAAGGAAAGGTTCCTCCAAAGTGGTTGCTTGATGAATATGTTCTTGTTGTTATCGATAAGTGTTGAAGGATGTGAGAAAAATTATGCATCATTTTGTTCCTCTGTCGCGTGAGAGATTTCTCAAGCAACAGATTGATAGAATCGTTAGCTTTGTCATTTTTATTTTCTTCCACCATTGAGGGTTTATTGGGTGTGCAAGATAAATTCTCATCAAGAGAGACAAGCTTGAGACCCAACTTGCTATACTTAGAACGCGTTGGGGACATGCACTGAAAAATGATCAAGAGCAGCCTGCTCTGATACCATTGATCCAGATTATTTTTGGCACGAAATGAGAGCAGAGATATAATAAATAAATATACAGAGATATATCAGATATACAACAATATAAATTAATGTATCATAGATTCAACCATAAACACAGAGATACAATAATACAATTTTTATTAATGAGAAAAAACGTACAGAGATTGTAAAAATATAGAGTGAGAGACATGCTAGAATGGTGGCATCTTATCTCTGAGAAGAGATGTGATGGATACTCGCATTCGAAAGAAACTGATTGTTATAATGATGCTCCAAAGGATTTTCAAACATAAGTAAAATCCAAAACCCTAACCCCGAAAGATGAAAAGCCAAAAGGTTTGCGAGCCTCGATGGGGGTAGTTGATACGTCAACTTCTTGAGGGCATAAATTTTTCATACGATCTTCGTTTGGGCACTCGATACACTGTTGGAAAGGTCTAACCGAGAAGAAAAGTTTTCGACTAGCCCAAGTCATTTCCTTTAATAGTCACCTGGGCCAAAAATCAACAAAAAACGTTGTTTGGGGCCTCAAGATGGCCCCGAAAGTTTGGAACACGAAAAAATTCCAAGAAAAAATGTTTTTCTAGGCCATAGAAGAGGTGGGTGGCCACCCATATCCACCCGGATCAATGGGACCCATGGATAGTTGGTACTATGATCCCTAGCTACATGATGGAAGCTAGTGGCTTTGTTCTAGCATGATGTTTGGAGGCTAGATATCTAACCCCCCAAGCTTCGTTTCATCCACCCACACTGAAGTTGTCACTGTTTTATGTACTCAATAGGAGAGGTGGTTGTTTATTTTTTTAATGAGCTTGACACAGGAAATAACTTTACTCGTGATTAGATGTTTCATTTTTTAACGAGATTGACACATAAATAAGAACTATGCTCATGACTATCATATTGATCATGGATTCCAAGAGGAGAATGCTCTGGAAGGAATACAAGTAAGGGAAAAACCTTGACCATGGATTCCAAGAGATATTCACTATACTAAAGAACAACACTCTGGAAAGGATACAGATCGAGGTTCATGATAGGGGTAGGGATATGAAGATCTAAAATACCTATCAAAGAGATCACCATGTGAACTACAATATCTCAGTCAAAAGAAGGGAGATATTCCTTCGCATTCATTGTTGAATGCATGGGATAGGTTTCCACATAATTGAACTATGGTGGGGAGGATGATGCTGGCATGTAAGGACTATTCAGGGAAGTCATACGGTTGGCTATCATATGAGTTCCAATGAATGAAAGTTGGTGTAAACATAGTCTTTCCTAAGGAGAAAATTAAAGTCCAAGGGTTCGTGGACTACCATCACATCAATGTAGACCATTTTCCCCCCCAAAGTAATATAAAACTGAGGAAGGATCCCTAAAGGTTGACTAACCCTTCTGTTAAAGGGAAACAGACTATGGATCACTGATGCAAGATGAGGTGAACCAAGAGCTTGCCAAGCATTCAAGGATATGATGCTAACATAAGCTCCTTCGTCTATTATAGTGTTAAGAATATTCCTACCATAAACCTAAACAATGATTTGGAAAGGCATGTAAGAAGGAAGACAAGGTTCTGTTAGAGCATCCCAATCAATGGTAATAACATTGCTTGGAGGGGGTTTTGTTGGAATGGGTGGAATGCCCCCTCAGCCAAAGGAATATGCAGTAACAAGAAATACATGAGCGACATCTTTAATCTTCAAAGGATGAGTGGGGTCGATTTAAAGGGGGACCAGATCGACCACTTGGGTTTCACTCTTCAATGGAAGAGTGGGATCGATGGATGATGGGATCAGATTGATCACTTGGGTTTCACTCTTCAATTGAAGAGTGGGATCTACCGATGATGGAACCAGATCGATCACTTGGGTTTCACTCTTAAATTGAAAAGTGGGATCAACCGATGATGGAATCATATCGACCACTTTATCAATGAGGTCAACTGAGGATGAAACCAAATTGACCACTTGATCAAATAGACTAACCAAGGATAGAACAAGATTGACCATTTCATCAACTAATGGTGGGTTGGGAGAGAGTTTACAGTAAGTTGTTGGAAGTTGTTGTTGGTCATCAAAACAACTTTTCAACATATATGAATCTTCATCCATGTGAGGAAAAAAGTAGGTATAGTGTATCTCCTTATATAAGAAGCAAGGAAATTTGACTTTACCCTTCTTACTTCCAACCTGATTACGATTCGATGCATTGTCAACATCATGACCTGTAGTGGCCGATGACGTGGATTGAGAAGGAACTGATACCACACTTCTACAACCTTGGGAATATCAAGGAAATCCTTGAGAAGGTGATCACCCTTGCAAATCCTACAAGGGAATTTGGGTTTGAGAATTTTGGTGATAGGTTTCTTGATGTTTCCATCCTAATCAACAGTAATTGGTTTCTTGACCTTTTGCTTATTTTTCTTCTTCTTGTTCTTCTTTTCCTTAATATCCTGGTTACTAGTGGTGAGGATTTCACTAGGTGAAGAAGACAAAAAAGAAGAATATGCAACGGGAGAAGAAGGAAAAGGATCCCCATGAGGTGAAATTTTTTTACCAAATTCTTGAGAGGGAGGGTGCGCATTCAAAACACTAGGTGCATTCAAAATAGTAGGAACATTTGGAAAAATTGGAGTGGAAAACAACCACATGGATAACCGTATGGTGAGTCCTGGTAAACGGGAAGTAGCAATGTAAGGAGGACCAACATTTCCAATTGAAGGAAAAATGAAAGGTTCCTCGGAAAAATGGGTTCCTTCATTGGGAGTTCCAGGAAATGACGTAATAGAGAGGAACTCAACCTAGAGTCCACTAAAAAAATGAGCACACACTATCAAATTCTAAAGGCAACAAGTAGTCATGTGAATAGGTGGGGTCAATAAAAGGAATCTCATATGAGTGCCAAGTCGTCACAACTCACAATATATTGTAGGGTCTAATAGTAATACTTGGCCCAATATTTTAGATAGCCAACCAAGGAGGATAAACCATACCCTTGGACATATTACAAAACTACCTAGCAATACGTGCGTAGTAATCTCCTTGAGTGTTGTTCTCTATGTATTGTGACAATAAGACGGTCGAAAGGATGCTCAGTTTCAAGTCCTATACGGGTCTCCTGATATACTCAAGGTACATGGGAGCTCAAATCTGTAATAATGTTTTCTAATGCACAATCATTCGAAAGGGACCTCACAATATACTCGAAGGTATGTGGGAGAACCACACAGTCTGCGGATTGTAGTGCTAACAAATAATGAAAGCTCCTATGTTTAAAGATGTTGGAACACGTCTCTACCTGCCCACACAATGTTACTAAATTTTTTAATTAAGTTATGTTTTAAGGTTTTTGTTCACTTAAAAGATATTGTGGATGCAACTCGATGATGATGTATGATACTTGACTCCAATAAGAATTTATTTCGATGAAAGCTCTCAATAGAATGGGGCAAGAGATTTCAAGCAATGAAACAATTACAAATGTCAAAGAAATAAATGAAAAACACTCTTTGAATGAATAGGTGCTTAATGTATGAGTGAAATAAATTGCAAAATACATGATTCATGCCCCCCAAAAAATGCCAAAAAACATGCAATTTCTCTCTAAAATGCAAGCTTAGAAATGCACCACCCAAAAACTTCAAAGAAAATAATTCAATGAACAAAGATTACTTTGTTACTATCGAAAACCCACAAGAAAACAATATAAAATATTAAATTGAAATGCACTCAAAGATACAACTAAGAGCTTATCTCCTTTTCAATTCAAAATAAATGAGAAAAACTTTCAATGGTGAAAAAAAACTTTAGATCATCAAGATGTTTGTAAATCAAAGAATTAATCAGTCAAAAAACACTCCAATTATCAGATCTCAGATTTGTAAAAGAAAGAACAATCAAAAGATAATTTTTCCAGAGGTTGTCATAGGTTTCTTTGACAAAATATTACAGTCCGACAATGTCTCTCTGTACCTCAAACAAGGACACGACAAACAATTAAAACTCATAAAAAATAAAAAATTGCTCAGACTTTTCAGTGGAATTTTAGATCGACTCATCAAACAAGGCCAAGTGATAACTTAGAAAGACTCAAACAGGACACAACAAGCAAACTAGGATAACAAATCTAGAAGATCGGTCCCTAGTATGGTTGCGACTTTTGTTGTGGATAAATTCATAAATGTGGACACAAACAAATCCCCCTAGTTCGAGAATGCTAAACTAGAACAAAAAAGAAATAACACACTCCTTTCCTTAGATTTAGATGAGATATGAAAGGATAGAAACTCATACCTTTTTAACTGATGTTTTTCCTCGTTGCTTGTATCTCCATTCTTAATCCAATGCCTTTTAGAAACAGAGACCTGCAAAAGGATAAAAAAGAACGAGTGAAAGTAACAAACATATATATGTTTCAATGAATCTGTGTAAATAGCCAAGGACAAATACAAATAAAAAATCATTTACAACCTTTATTAGGAAAGGGAAATGTATAATTCTATTAGTAAATCAAGAAGTAGTTTAACACCAATTCTTGGTGTTGACAAACTCCTTGCAACAGTTCAATGATCTAGCACCCTAGTGGCCTCCATTAATGCCATCACCATCTATTGATTAGTTTAGCCCAAAATCTCCTAACACTGAAATAAAGTTCACCAACTCTCAGTTACAAATGAGGAGCTATTCTCAATTCACCATTATTTTATTACTCATCAATTATTACTTATTAGTGTTTCCCTTTAGAAGATGCCTCCATTTATAGATTGGAGAGGAATCTATGAGGAGGTTAGATGTGAGGTTATAATCTCACTAAATCAGGAGAGGTGGGTGAGATCTAAACCAATCAACAAACAACTCATCATCGAAGTTTCTCTTCTAGAAGCTTCAAGAATTTCTTTTTTTTTAAGTACAAAGGTTGCCGCACCCTTAAACCTAAGCAAAAGGTGACATTGTCGCACCTTCCAGTGATGCAGCATGCAACAAGTGACGTTGTCGCACCTTGCTAGAAAGCAACAAGCGACAACTTTGTAATTTATGGATTTTTTAGAGTTGATCCTTCCTACGAAGACTTTCTCTTAGTTTTCTTCCAAAGTTCTATGTTTTACATGTGACAGAATATGCAGTATCACTTGTTGCGACAAAATGTTATATAACAAGGAAGACAAAGGGTTCCATTCTTTAGGATTGTATTTGTTCCATAGTTGAGCATAGTATTTGGGAGAGGTATTTTGAGAGCATAACATAAGAGGAGATTTTGCTGCAGCGATAAAGGTAACTCCATAGTGAGTGCCTATTTTTTTGTACTTTCTTTCCATAACTCAAGAAAAGAGAGCAGGACATAAGCCTCACTTTCTAACTATATTTGATCCCATATTACATTTCTCAAGATACATCTTATGTTCAATTGTGTGGAAGGAGTGTATTTTTTTTCCTATTGGTTCATTTTCCTATTAAATTGTTTTCATAAATTCAAACAAAACTAATAATTAATTAATCATTACATAATAAACAAGTTTTTCGGCTTATCCTCATTTATTATTTAGAAATCCTCATTTATTATTTAATCATTACATAGTAAACAAGTTTTTCTGCTTATCCTCATTTATTATTTAGATTTGATGAGCTCAAAAGGTGATCTATAAAAGAGAATGCCTCATTGCCTGTAACTTTTTCCAATATCTCATTACTAAAAGGACTCAGGGGTCATGTACAACGGTCAAGGAGAGGAAAATAAAAATAAATATCAGAGCAACTTGCATTCTTACGACGCGTAGAAGCAAGATTGCACACTTCACTTTATCAAACCGGTAGAGACAATAAATTTAGTTTTAAATTGGGTGTACTGCTATATAACTGCATGAAAGGTTGTTGAATCCCAAAAGCCAGAATCTCAATACGCTAATTACAACGCGGATTACCAAAACGCAGCCGACTGACGTATATCCCATGTTGAATCTATGTAAAACGGAGTAGTTAATTTGGGAGCAATCAGACTCGTTTTTCAAGTAAAAAGATGACTTGAATTTGGTCAGATTTTCAGGGATAGTTTGAGTTTTGTATGGATCAAAGTTCCATGCATTTCAGAACTTTATTTCAAAGGTTTTGAATCATTTAAACTAACCCAGATACTCAGAAAAACGATCAGGATTTTGAATTGACTGGAATTTAAAATGAGGCCGCCGAAAAACCTGTAGAAAAGATAAAAGTAATTCAGTTTTGGCCCATTTTAAACCAACTCAAATACTCGAAAAATCAATCAAAATTCTGAATTGACTGGAATTTAAAATAAAACCACCAAAAAAACCTGCCAAAAACGTAACTAGGAAAGATTACTCCCGAGTTAGGCCACAAAACAAGCAGTGGTTAATCTTTTGAAACAGGTGGTCAATAGCACTCGCCAAGGATAGTGCGGAGCACATCTTCTACAGCATTGAAGATGACATGAAGCACCTACCTACTGACTTTGCATGTTGCCGAGGAAATAAGACAAAGGCTGCTCGGTCACAGTGGGGCGCGCAAGCCCGCCAAAGCGGAATAATGGCGAAAGTTAACGTCTGAGAGCTTAATGAAAGTGAAGATATCGCTCTTGTTACCGCAGACAAGGAAAGTGTAACCAATAGTTATGAACAAGAGGCACCATCACTAAAAATGAGTGGGGGTATACGAGGCTGAGTAGAAATCCCATACACAATCAATCACTTTGCTGTGAATGAGAAGTTGAAGAATCTCTCTCAACTTTATTGTTGAAAACATAACATTGGATCGCCATGTTGACATAATCTCTTGACAGCGATTACGAAGTTTGTGAACAAAATTGTATTATTTAAATAGATTCAATTTATTCATCTTATTTTAATTTTAATTGAAGAAAATATAGTTCTTGTTATGTTATGACAGACAAAGAAGATAGTAATCAATAGTTATGAACAAGAGGCATTGGTGTATGAGGTTTACCTAATCCTTTTATAGTGAGTGGGAGGAAGTTTGTTTGCAAAAGTCTATTATTTATTTAAAAAAATTCATTTTAATTTTGGATTTATTAAGTATTTATTTTAATTAAAAAAATATCCTTTTTTTATTACTATAAACAATGAAGATGTAACCAATAATTCTGAGTAAGCCGCACCATCATTAAATATGACTCACGGTCCGGCAGGTAGAACGTGATGAAAGATGGATAATTCAAGCTGGGAGGAATGCTTGCTCTAGAGGTTATGAAGAAACGGGCACATGCTTTATCTAGCCCTCGGAACTCCCAACTATAATACCATTGGGATAGTTGCCGGGAGTTAAAGAAAGTCAAATTAGGAAGGTGCCTGGAACAAAGCTAAGTAGAAATCCCATATCTGATGAACAATCAATCACTCTTATGTGAATAAAAAGTTGAATCACTCTTCTGTAAATAAAAAGTTAAAATATATCTCTCAAATTTATAAATTGTATTCTCGACTTTGTAAATACAAATGGATTATTTATTTTGATAACTTCATTTTAATTTTAAATTTATTAAACATCCATTTTAACTCGGGAAGATATAGTTCTCGTTACAGCAAACAAGGAAAATATAACCAATAATGATCAATATGAACGAAAGGCACAATAATTAAATATAATTGGATGTTATATGAGACTAAATAGAAATCCGATATCTGATGAACAATCAAATAACTTTATTTGTAATTCAAAAGCTAAAGAATCTCTTCCACATTTATGGTTAACACTATGATAACACAATATTGGGTTTATAAAAGTTGAAATAATTTTCTTAACAATGATTTTATTTTAAAAGAATTGTAAATAAAAATGCATTACTTATTACTTATTTATATAAATCTATATTAATTGTGAAAGATATCATTTTATTATGACAAACCAAATAAAGTGTAACTGATTCACCATCATTAAATATAGAGTGATGGTTATATGAGACTGAGAAAAATCCATATGTGATGAACCATCAATCACTCTTCTGTAAATGAATAGCTGAAAAATCCATATGCGATGAACCATCAATCACTCTTCTGTAAACTTAATTGTATATTGAGTAAAAATTTTAAGAAGTTTGTCAATAATAAGTGTATTATTTATAATATTCAAAAAAATATTTACTCTTAAATAATATTTAATAATTAAAATTAATTTTATATTGAGTTAAATTGCACTAGTTAAATATGAATGAAAATTACTCAAAAATCTATAAAACCACTTAATAAAAACATTCTACACGGCCTTACGTTAAATTCACGCGCTAAGCACAAGTTCGTACGAACGTGAATAATTCAAAATAAAGGATTTGAAAATTTTGATTCATGACAATCCTCCATGTCACATTAGAGAAAGCCCGCATTCTAACAAAACAACCCTAATAAGAGTCTTCTACATGGTATATTGAGTTAAATTATATAGTCTAGCCTAAGGATAACTAGTACACTCGTAATTTCAAACGGGGTTCTTCGGTAGAGGAGGATAACTAGCACATTGATAATTTCCAATGGGGTTCTTCGGTAGAGGATGTCCGACATTGAAGTGGCCTAGTACCGAAATTTGGTTTTACTTGGGGTGGTACAAAACACTAAGAGATGTTGAATGGACAAGGTAATCCATTGCAATATCTTGGTCATGGTGGAAATGGTTGTGGTAATATGTTGGTGATGGTGGAAATTGTTGTGGACATGGTGGTGAAGATACTAAACCATGTTTACAAATGGGTTTGCAAGAATCATAATGATATGAGTGTCCACATGATTAAGAATCAGAGAAGGCATTGTTTTTTCTCTTTGTATCTTGGTCTATGGAATTAAAACAATGGATCGTACTAGCTTGAGGGGGATTTATATAATGAAGTCACAATATGTGTAGTCTAGTTTTCAAAGTCAAAGGAAACCAACAATAGTCAAATTCAATACCAAAATCTAACGAATTCCATATCACATTGTGAGACTCATAAACCAATATCTCTCCATTGCAATGTTCATCTTTTGACTAGAATCCCACGAAAATACCTAATTCCCAATGAACCATTGCATTTCAATTGCAACCTATGAACCAACCATGAATTTTTTAACGCAAGTAATTTAAAGTTTATATTTAACAATTTTGAAAGTTGTTTCTTTTTTAACTTGAGAATTAAGACACTTTTTATTGGACTTTCCATAATATTTGAGGATCCATTCTCTTTCTTTGTTAGAAGAAATATATCCTAAATATATAGAGTTCTTATATCACTCGCAAAGTTAGTGTCATCATAAATTTATATGTAACCACTCATGTACAAAACCAAATTAGAATATAAAATACACTCTCAAAACCAATAAGATTATATTTGACTCGTGAGTTGTATTCTGTGTTTTAGCAATGTTTCGTCCATCATCTCTAAATTTATTTGTCATTGCCAACTTTCATGGTGCTAACGTGTTTACTCCGAGCCATACCAACCATACTTAGGGACAACTTCTTCCCCTAAGACCCTTGAACTATGTGGGTCCATAACCATCTCTTGTTACTTAATGTACTTGGTATGGATGTCGTTACCATCCATTGGTAAGCATATAGACTCCTAAAGCTAGTTCTTCCTTCCACATCCTATTTATTATTCAGATAAGTACATATATTTATAAACTCAGTGAAGCTAGCCACCCCCCAATGCACAATTAACAATTTTTCTTCTTCTTTTTATTTGTTTCCCTATTTTTCGTCACCCTCTCCCATGTGTCATTCCCCCATTTTTTTATTCAATTTTTTTTATTAAATAATAATCCTGAGTTTAGATAAAATGATAATCTTTTTAAGAGCCCCTTAAAAGTGGCTAATTACTTTATGTCTTAATTTAACCATGGGGTCTTTCAATTTTACCTTAGTTTAACTTGGCATCTAGAACTGTAAGGTTCCATGGAGTAAGATCATCACAACTTACTATTCCCACCCCCGAATCACAAGACCATATATTTTTCAATTAGAGACTCCACCCCTCTATTGAGACTTTGTGCCTCATTTGAGAGTGCATGTCTCCATTAAGGATTTACTGATTATGGCCTACACTTATCTATTGTCAAGTTGGAAAGACTTTCCATGTATCGTGCACATGCAATAATAGTTTTATATCATATATGCATGATAATAATTAATTATATATTATTACCACATCATAATTATTAATTTTATAATATTACCAGTTACCATCCATAGATATTAGTGTTTGAATTTGAAAGTGGTTTTTTCCCAAAAACTATATCCACCTTTTCCTCCTGAGATAACCAATGTTTTTCACCACCTAAGTCATGTCACAACACATTCATATAGATATAGAATGTAAGCAATATAATATCAATGAAATTTGAATGGTTACATTAATCTTTCGTTGCAGTTAATTTGGCTTCCATGGCCTTGCTCTTCCTTAAATCAACTTCCACCTAAAAGTCCTAAAGATCATGTCCGCCTAACACACCTTACAGTTGTTTAGATAATAAGTATTCATTTCATGTTTGAGCATATATCAATAATAACGTATATGCTAATCTACACAATAATTAATACTATCAAATGCATCCTTTTAATTAAGTACATTCCACAAGTCATATACATACAACATATTCAGAAACAGGATCACTAAATTCTTTATTCAAACTTCATATTGACATTTTAATCCTTTCTCGAAGGAGAGTTAGGAAAGGAGGGATGTTACATACTTCCCTCCTTAGAACAAAACTTTGCCTCAAGTTCTTATGTAGTTCCTATAAAACCAAACTATACCAATAAGACCACACAATAAGATTCTTAACCATATGAGTATCATTTAATTATCGTAAGAGATACGTCCTTGGCCATGTTATCCCCTAGACTAGGGATAACTAAGGAGATTACATCTTGAGGACCATAGGTCCTAGACATGGAGTACGAATATCCAGATGACTTGAGCATGGCCACAGAGGGCCCCTCTTTTCTTTAGTGCAGTCCATGTATCACCAACAAAAATGTCCATGCTACTAGCCTGGTCTTAAAGTAGCAACGAGTCTTGCTTCATGAGGTAATGTGTCTGGTTATCATGGTATGTATCACTCCAATTTTTGAAGCACTTGAATATGCTGTATTGAATCCTTGTTCATTTCATGATGTTTTCTTTGAAATTATGTTATTTTCCTTGTTCATACCTGGAAGCATTACATGGTACCCTAGTAAGTTGATTTCCTTTAGGATGGGTTGCCACTGGGTGGATTTGGGAAAATTCAGGGTGGAATCATGAAGGTGGGTTACACTTTCACGACAATCTGGTCTCCAAAATTTCGAAAAACCTTTTTTTGGCCGAACTAAAAATATTTTTCGGCCGAAAGATATTATTTTCGGCTGAACTATTTTTCGGCCGAAAAACTAAATGTCAAATTGAACAGAGCAATAACCATGCCCTCGATTTGCGTGAAGAAATTTGGTCGGTCGGATATTTTCTTTCCGGCAATAAGTTTTCAGCTGAAAGATAGTTCGGCCGAAAGATAGTTCGGCCGAACTATCTTTCGGCCGAAAGGTGGCTTATATATTAGCCACACATCGAGTTTTCCAAGTTTTGGAAATATTTGTTGGCGTGAGCGTGGCGTGAGCTCTGTCCAACTGGCGTGAGCTCTGTGTGTTTGCGTGGTGTGGCTCTGTGTGTTCACGTGAGCTCTATGGTGTGGCTCTGTGTGTTCGTTTGAGCGTTGGCGTGAGCTCTGTGTGTTTGCGTGAGCTCTGTGGTGTGGCTCTGTGTGTTCGCGTGAGCGTTGGCGTGAGCTCTGTGTGTTCGCGTGGTGTGCAATTGGCATGAGCTCTGTGTGCAATTGGCGTGGCATGGCGTGAGTGTTGGCGTGAGCTCTGTGCAGTTGAGGTCGTTGAGCGCAGCGAAAGTGAGGTTGCGAGCCCAGTGGAAGTGAGGTCCCGAGCGCAGCGGAAGTGAGGTCGTGAGCGTCGGGGGACAGGTAAGTTCACTCTGTTGAGATTGTTGTATTTTAAGTTTGCTTCCTGTGAATATGAAAAAATTGTGGGTAACTCTACCTTACTCTACCTTACTCCAGTCAAATGATCATGTATTGAAATTCATTTTACTTCTTTACACGATTTTGTTTATGGTCGAATACTGTGGGAAAGATCTAACTGTTTACTTCCGAATAATTGGTTGGAAATGGACCTTTTTATTTAGATTTAATACTGGGTATATTATCAAGATTTTTGGAATGTATTAACAGCAAAACGAGTTCTGTAATAGTTACAATTCCATAACAGATTGTCTAGTTTTAGTTTTTCGTGTGGATGCTACTAATAAAAAATGAGCCTTTGTGACTAAGCATACATTCATAAATCCAACAAACAATAGTGAAGTATTAATCGACCGACATATAAACCGGTATACTCTTTAAACTTATATATATATATATATATATATATATATATATATATATAGTGTAATGGATGTGCTGTAACAGAGGAGGAATGCCACTAAGTAAACTGTCCATACCAGAGTCCTATAGCGTTAAGGGGATAGATAAAGTTAGAGGAAAAATTATAATTCCAGGAAAGGAAAAGACTCATCAGACCCCATTACAGGTAGGTCATATATATATATATATAAATTGAGACAGATATTGTTAATTTTTTCAAAATCCCAACCCAGTTTCAGTCTCGATGATTTTTCAGTCAAATTTAAATGCCAAACTCAGTTTCAACACTGTTTCAGCATATGCTACAGCCATGTTTCAACATCTGCTCACAGCGGTGTTTCAGCATCAGCATATGCTACAGACTGGTGTTTCAGCATCTGCTCACAACGGTGTTTCAGCATCAGCATATGCTACAGCCTGGTGTTTCAGCATATACTCGGCACTGTGTTTCAGCATATACTACAGCGGTGTTTCAGCATAAGCTACAGCGGTGTTTCAGCATAATCTACAGCGGTGTTTTAGCATCTAAAAACATAACAGAAAATAAATTTCTGAACAGAAAATAAATTTCAGAACTGAAACATGAGGATTATGAACATCGTTTTCAACACAGAAATTAAATATCAGCAATATGCAAAACTCAGAAAATATTAGACACAAATATTTTCAGTCTAACTTCGACCCTGGAAAAACCCACAAGGGGAAAACCAGTGAGAGAGGGATTT
>JZKD02S1672753.1:970782-996078 GCA_000966675.3 Picea glauca
AAATTAAGGAGTAATTTAAGGAGTGATTTTTGAGGAAGTGAGGGGAATTGAGTCTTTTAAATATTAAAAAGAAATTAAATTTGGAGAACCATAGGGATGAGTGACACTTGGACGGCATTGAACGTTTAGAGGGTTTTCATTAAAAATTAATTAATTAATGATTTAGGAATTTAGGTCAGTTTCAAATTCTATAAAAGGAGGGGGGAAAGAAGGAAGAAGGGGAAAAAAGAAAAGGGTTAGCATAACGTATTCTGTCGAATTATGGCTTGACGGGTTGCTTGTGAGGAGTTGGGTTTGTCTCAGCTATGTTGGAGTGGTAGCTCAGCCGTGGAGGCGACCTGAGACGCTAGTCTATCTCTGGTTCTTGTGTGGCCCCTTTGCGGCTCAGGGGGCTAAGGGGGAAGCAGAGTACTCCTAGCATTTGGCTGGGAGGTACCGGTGAGCCTTCTGCAGTCGACGAGTAGGAGCGGCAAGGAGAGCGGAAGCGACACGGTGCACCAACACGGGATCACGACTTCGGGATATCAACCGTCGGTCTCAGGTACACAAGCACATTTTTTTTTATGGAAAATAAATTGTAAAGTGTATATGATATCTTAGGATGTCGATTGTTGTGCGAATTTCGGGGTCATCCCGCTTCTTTGTTTTAGTTTTCTGCGCCTCATTCAGATCTATCCCTTGTGATCCTCTCGATGAGATAAACTTAAGGCTTTAGCCTTCTTTTCTGTTGTCAATACTTTATATGGTGTCCTGAGATGAAGTTATTGAATTCGATCGGTGTTGAACTGGTTGGCTGGAATGAGTGTTTTATCTATTTACTCTGACATTCTTTGAGTAACCGTTGTAAGAACATTGTCTCTGTTGTTGAATTCAGGACTGTAGGAGAATAACTATCCCTTTGTTTCCCTTCTTTGCGTGTTGTGGATAAAAACAAGACTTACTGCATTGCTGCTGTATATATCTGGGTTTTGTTTTTTTTACTGTTGGAGCGTTTTAGTTGACTATGAGCGTTATGATCTCTATGGGCATTTTTTTCTTGGCTGCGGATGTTCACCACTTCTATGGGCGTTTGTATACAGGGGTAGGGACAAACCATTTGAATTTAAAACGCTCTGGAAATCATTTTCGTTCAAGGAAAATTAAAAACGCTCAGGAATTCAATTTCGATCAGGAAGATTTTAAAATGCTCGGGCAACATTTAAATCCCTTTTGTTCTGGCAATCAAAATTCGTTCTGGCTGGCGTATCTGCATGTAGTTGAATTTTTTGGGGTCGTCCTTAGTTCCCTTCCTGGAATGGAAAATTTCCTTATGGAATTGCTTGGGTCCTTCTTAAACCCCTTGAATAGAATTTTAAGTTAACGCGATCTCTCAAAATTGAAGTGTTTAGGTAAAAATTCAACCTGCCTTTAAAAAAAAAAACGTTGCCAGCTCTCAAAATTCGTGCAGTCTGGTTGCCAGTGGTTCGCTGCCGAGATATTGTTCATTTCGCAGTTTGCTATTGTTTAAATTCACAGTCTGATATTGTTACTGTTCAAATCGTAGTAAATTCGCAGTATAATTCGTAGTTTGTTATCGTATAATATTGATATTGTTCAATCGCAGTTAACCCTCAGTTTAATTCACAGTCGATATTGTTTAATATTAATATTGTTCAACCTCAGTTAATTCACGGTTAAATTCCCAGTTTGATATTGTTTCAATCGCATTTGGATATTGTTTAATACGCAAGGTAAATATTGATCAAATTGCTATGATAAGGTTGCTACTTTTACTGCCTGTTAGTTGCATGTTAATGAATGATAGCGATGTATATATTGTAAAATCAATGCTAATGACCGTGTGGAGTAGCATTAGTAATAATGGTAGGGTATGGAATCAATGGCTGTTGCCTGAAATTTATAATCAATGCTGTTGCATGATTGGCTTGTCATCATAGGAATTTTATTGCTTATTGGGTATCGTTCGCATATTTTAAATTAATTATGCATATTAAATTATTGGTATTGTCATGCATATGGGTATAGGTATGCTATTATAGATTTTAATTATATTGGTTGGTTGAACTCAAAGGGAATAGTTTCCTCATAATCTGCAAAAGAAATCTAATTATTAAAATATATCAATGTTTAGATGTTGTTACAATTATATCATAGGGAAGTCTTGGTTATATTTGTTGAAGGAAATCTAAATATGAAATATCTATTGAATGATTTATGTTGTTAATATTATAGGGAAGTCTTAGTTATCATTGTTGATGCTTTTGGAATTGAGTAATTGTATACAATACATGATTGAGAAGGAAGAAACATGTAAGTGATTAACTTAGTTGAGGTGTTGAAACCATTCATATAATCTTGTTGCATTTGTCTGAAGGTATATTTATAAATTGTTGATAAGTTGTTTGGGGTTTGTTCTATCATGTTTGATGAATAATTAATTGTATATTTAAATGTGATTCCTCTTGTTGTGAGGTATATTGTAAGTTGTAGTGATTACTAAAAAAGGGTGTTGGTATGTAATAGTTATGAATTATTGGTTCCTTCCAAATAATAGACTTATGATGAAAATTGTATTGCTATAGGTAAGGAAAAATGTTATGGCCTACCGAGGTCATGGAATATTTGTCTTACAAAGTTCCTATTTGTAATATCTTGGTGAATAGGAAATTTTGGTTCTTACCTTAAAAACATGATGGCGAGATTAGAGTTGGAACATATGAGCTATACTTATGTCAATGTTGTTGTAATTAGAAGGGAGATGATAGGGTCATCTTCTTATGTTTATCCTCGGTTGTGTCGTATTCATCGTCGGGTGGCGACGCAGAGACGAATGGGTTGTTGTTGCTTCCCTGTACACATACACACACACACACCTTTAAAACAAAAGAAAAAAAAAAATTGCACCTGCATACTAAAATGGTTGTCGTAACGAGGCGGTTCGTTACACACTTCGAGTGAGATGTATCCCCTAGACTAGGGATAACTAAGGAGATTACGTCTCGAGGCCCATAGGTCCTAGACATGGAGTACCGAGAGCTAGACGACTTGACCATGGCCCCATAAGGCCCCTCTTTTGTTCAGTGTAGTCCATGTTTCACTAGTAGCAGTGTCCATCCTACTAGCCTAGTCCTGAAGTAGTAGTGATTCTTTCTTCATGAGGTAATGATTCCAGGCATCATGGTTTGTCTCACTCTGATTTTTGAAGCACTTCAATATGTTATATTGAATCCTTCTTCACTTCATGACATTTTCTTGGAAATTATGCTTTTTTCCTCATTCATACCTTGAAGGGTGACATGGTTCCCTAGTAAATTGATTTCCCTTTAGGATGGGTTTCCATTGGGTGGATCTGTAAAAATTCATCGTTTGTTCCCTCCATAATTACCACTTTCCATATTTATTCCTCTGATCTTACCTATCCTTTTTCAGGCATTGGGATTGGATACACTAGGTATGGTTGTACCTTACCTCGTGGGAAGAAGGGGCTAATGCCTCAGAGAGTAAAATTAGCTTGCACGAGTTAAAATCCAATGTTGAAACCTTTGAGATGCTTCTCCCAAGAATCCACGAGAAATAAGTGAAAGTATTCTCAATAAGAAAAGGGGACCCATAACATACATAAACAATCAAGGTACTAGTTGATGGATAGGAGGTCTCATCAATATCCAACCTATTATGACCATGGGAATGTAGCAGTATGGCACTACCACCTATGTGGTCACCAAGTCAGGGTAGTGGCTCTTGGTGGCATGGCCAAGAGAAAGGGGGTGTCATCACCAACCAACCTTCTCATTTCCATGAAATGTTTGTGGATAATGTTGTCACCTCTAGTCATCAAGCCAGGATAATGTCCCTCAAGTATTCCCTTGAATCGCAAGAGAAAAATATAAAAATAAATAAAACCTAGAGTGAAAGGAAATGAATGTTCTAGGAAACAATTTCATTTATGACAAGCTACATCTCTCCCTCCACAAAGGCACCCACAACTAAGACTTTAAATTTCCCTGTTATTGCATGTACCCCATACCCAAATACTTACCCCATGCCACCTCATACACTTACATGATTTGGACTAGATCCCACCTATGAAACACCCCAAACTTAAGAGAGGTTAGCCCAATAGGACACCCTAAGACCTTCCCCAAACATAGCTTATCAAATTGCATAACGTCTTTGAGAATTTGTGTGGGTAAGATGGGTTTGATGCACATGTTTGGGTAATTGAATTATTGGATGTGATTTACATGCTATGATCCCTCTGACTTATGAGCCCCTAGAGGGCGTACTTGTTGCCATTGCAGGACCTTTCCTAGTGGAAAGGTACACATGATGGAATGATTAGCTTAGACCTTCATGGGACTTAAATCCCACATATGGATGTTGAAACCCCAACCAGGGGTAATAAGAGATTAAATAACTATAACGGGAGAAACTAGGACGTTTCCTTTGGAGGCACCCTAATAGACCTAGACCCAGAGATACCTTGCTCTTCCTAGATGGAAGTTAGGCCATGAGGGCCCTGGACATCACCATCCTAGCCCTATATGCCATCCAGAGCTAGTGTTTCATTTTGGAGGCATTTATGAGCCTGGTGTCATGTGTGGGCATCATTTGGGGCCTCTAGAGGTTAAGAACCGCACTTTTATAGTTCAATGCTTAACTTATGGGTCTCAACGTCACCATAGAAGGGCACGATGTCACCCTTGGAGGTGTCTTTAGATGAAAGTTTAATTTAATTATGTCAAAATTGAATTTTTATTGAATTTTGGCTAGGTTGGACTTCTTTTTGACCTAAAACATCTAAATTTTGTATAAATAAGCATAAAGTACTCTCATTCTCACATCAGAACTTGTCATCTAAGACAAGAGGTCTGAAATTTTCTCCCTAGTGAGGGTTATTGTCTGAAATTCGGAGGCGCCATTCTTGTTTAAGGATAAGTTTTGTAGTTTAGATCAGACTTGGAGGTTTTTTGGTGATCTTGCATGGTATTCTCGTGATTATTCTTGGTGCAAGTAAGTAAAATATGCATTTTTTCATCTATTGAATGGTTTTTTGAATGGTTTTTTTGTATGAAATATTATGAAACTGCATGTTGTACTTAATGCTTGAAGTAAGAAACTTAAATTGCTACTTTCTTACTTTTTATTTGCTAATCCTTTCATTGAATTGAGCTACTAATTAGTGAAACCCTAGAGCCCTAAATTAATAGAACTCTAAGGATTTTGACTTAGATATTGTTTCATAAATTTTACTCCATAAGAAGCCTAACTAGAGAAAGGCGCTAGGGCCTAGAATTGCCTACACCCTAGCATCCTGTGTCTTGAGGTCAATGCATAGGGGGGCTTAAGTTACTACTTCTCCTATGATTTTTCCCTCTTAGACTTTTGTGCATCATCACCAATTTATTTTCATCCTTACAAGAAGTCGCCTGCCTTGACTCCATTACCCTTAAAGGCACTAGTCCCCTTCCCCTATTCCTTGACAAGACTAAATTCAAATTCACTTGTTATCTCTACCAAATTAAACTAACTTACTAATCTAGTTTTAAGGTAATAAATTTATATTGTCGATAAAACTTCTCCAACCACTATATATCATCCCATTTAGCTTATAAGTTAACTAAACCAACCCATAAAATTGCATGAAGAAAAGTATTATCAATTGGAGTTAAAGTGTGCCTAAATTGCTCTACACAAAGTGCATTTTTGAAGGTTTATTACAATTGACATCACTCTTGTTTTGTTTTTTTTACTGTCACTTTTGACATCCTCTTAAATTCATTTTATGACTGATAAGCCACCCATAATTTGGACTAGGAAAGCCACAATCAATAAATGCTAAAAGTGTCCACTAAATTTCCTTAGCAAGGTACTTTTATGGAGTTGTTTACTACTATCATAATTGTTGATTTGTTGTTGCTATGAGTACTTTGACAACCCTTCTAAAGTCATTACTTGGATTATATTAATCTAGAAATTGTAAGTGGAAAAAGTACCATCATTGCAAGGTCTTTATATTTTATTACATTGTCCTTATAAGTTACAATTTTTGGATTTATTAATGTTGCTACACATCTATCTTTCATAGATAAACTTGCTTGGTAGTAGAATTTTATTTTGAAGTCACTTAATGAAAGCATTGATATCATTTTTTAATGTTTGTTGTTTCTTTGGTAAAGGGAAGGTATCATTCACCTTATTTCCCTTAACCCCCTTGAATTAACCATTCCAAGTGACTTCATTCATTTGAATGACCTAGAGACAGGGGTGGCATTACCATGTCTTATCCTCCTTCATCAACCAACTAGGTCCTGGGATGTCTCCCTTGGAGTGAGGTTTTCCTCCTCCTAAAGAGAAAGAGGTACCCTATTGGGGCGACAGTGATATGGTTACCTCTATGTTACGTCAATCTAGGTCTACTTTCCTTTTGGGTTGGGAAAGTATAGATTATGCGATAACATTCCCCATGTCACAACTCTAATCCACATTCTTCCTAAGAAAAAAAACATTCAATACTTGAACTAAATTTAGCAAACATACTTTTAAGTTTCCAATTTATTATTCAAATAAAAAAAATGACATTTACATTCCATAAAATCTACAAAACAATAATGTATCCATCAATTCATCTCGTAAGTCTTATAATATAAAAATTAACAAGTTTTAGGTGAGATGTTATCGTTTTCCGAATTTTGACATGAAGGAACATTTTTGGAGAGTCCTTTCTTTGGGAACGAATTGGCCAATATCGATGAATCTTGCATGTGTTAGGCTAGTCTCAAAACAATGGACCAAATTCACATGGAAAATGTTAATAGAGCTTGTGAAAATAGAGGATATATGCATAATTGAAACCAAATAATTAATATTCCTAAGGACATAAAAGTATTAATTGCAAGTGATGACAAGTTCCTACCAACTCTCTTAGAAAGTAAGATGACAACACTAGAACAAATTCATATGGAAAAATTTAACAGAGCCTGTTAACATGAATTATAGGCATAATAGAAACCAACTAATTAATAATCCTTAGAACATAAAACTATTAATTGCACAAGTGATGACAAGTTCCTACCAACTCTCTTATAAAGTAAGATGATAACACTGGAACAAATTCATATGGAAAAATTTAACATATCCTGTGAACATAGAGTATAGGAATAATTGAAATCAAATAATTAATATTCATTGGTCATGCCCTTTGGCATGTGTACTACATGAGGGTCACTATGAGTTCTTGCTCATGCCCTTTGGCCTATGTAATTCCCCCTCCACCTTCCAAACCCTCATGAATCATGTCTTCCGTACTTTTCTCCGTCATTTTGTCTTATCTTTCTTTGATGATATTCTTGTATAAAATAGAACTTGGTAATCCCATCTTTCCCACATGGATCAATCTCTTCATCTAGTCTCTCAGCATCGAATTTTCCTCAAACACTCTAAATGTTCCTTTGGCGCCTCAGAAGTTGAGTACTTGGGTCATATTGTTGGAAAGACTGGTGTCCGAGTGGATCCTAAGAAGATTGAAGGCATGCAGGATTGGCCTCGCCCCAAGACTATCAAAATATCGTGTGGTTTTCTCAGATTAATATGATATTATTGGAAGTTTGTTAATAATTATGGAAAGATTGTGGCACCTTTCACTGCTCTACTTAAAAAAAATTCTTTCACTTGGACTCTCGTAGCTGATCAGGCCTTTCAAGCATTAAAGGAGGCTATGTGCACTACTCCGATCTTGGCCCTTCCTAATTTCAAAAATACCTTTGTACTTTAATTTTATTCCCCTAGGAGAGGAATTGGAGTAGTCCTTATGCAAGAGGGCATACCTTTGGCCTTTACCAGCAAACAATTTCCAGACCGCCATTTGGGCCAATCAATCTATGAAAAGGAAATGCTGGCTATTCTACATGCAATAGATCTTTGGCACCCTTATCTCTTGGGGAAACAATTCCAAATTAATATAGATCATCAAATGCTCAAGTATATTCTGGAGCAACGACCCTTCTCTCCAGAGCAAGAAAAATGGGCAACTAATATTTTTGGATATGATTATGAGATCATTTATAAGAAAGGGAAAGAAAATGTGGTTGTTGACGCTCTTTCTCGAAAATATGAAGATGAAGGGTCCATTTTGTCCCTATCCTTCATTGTCCCATATTGTTTGCAATATGTTCTCTACGAATGGCTACAAGATTCTAAATTTTTTCATCTAATCCAACAGTTGCTAGACAATTCTCCAGTTTCCCCAGGGTACTCTTGGCATAATCATGAGCTTCTCTACAAAGTTTGTTTGTATTTAAGTAAACAATCACAACTTAAATCCACAGTGCTTTTTGAGATTCATGTTACTCCCGCAACTAGGAACTCAAGGCTTACCAAAACCTATGACAGTGTTAAACATTCTTTTTTCTAGGATGGTATTAAAAAGGATGTTTGCACTTCTATGGTCGAATGTAATGTTTGTCAACGTAAAAAGGGAGAAACAATCAAAACCCCTGGCACACTCCAACCACTTCCAATTCTACCCACTATTTGGAGGGACATCTCTATGGATTTCATTATGGGATTACCTAAATATCAGACAATAAGTCAGTGATCATGGTGGTAGTTGATCGTCTTTCCAAGTATGATCATTTATGTTCTCTTCAACATCAATTTACTACATCCAATGTGGCTCAAATTTTCATGGACCATGTCTTCAATATTTATGGAATGCCTCATTCTATTGTTTCTGATCGAGACCCCACTTTCACTGGCAATTTTTGGAAAGAACTATTCAGGCTACAGGTCACCCAATTGCATCTCAACACTGCCTATCATTCCCAAGCTAATGGTCAAACCGAAGTTGTCAACAAGTGTTTGGAGACTTATTTGAGGTGTTTTTCCTATGAAAGGAAAAATCAATGGGTTAATGGTTACCATTAGCTTAATGGTCGTTCAACACTTCTTACCATACAAATACTCACATGACTCATTTTGAAGCAGTATATGGACAAAAGCCACGTTTCGTTCTCTCCTACATGCCAGGTGTCTCAAAGGTTTAGGCGGTTGACCAAATGCTTATAGTTCGAGAAGCTATTCTTCGTACCCTGAAAGGGAATTTGGTTATGGCTCAGAATCACATGACGAAACAAGATAATCAAGGTCATTCAAAACGTCAATTTTTTGAAGGCAACCAAGTATTTCTTCATCTACAACCTTATAAATGAACTTCACTCAGGGATGAACATTGTCAGAAACTGGTACCCAGATTTTATGGTCCTTATACAGTTCTCAAGCACATGGGATAGGTGGCCTATCAGTTAGCTTTGCCTAGTTCTTCCAAGCTGCATCCTGTTTTCATGTCTCTTTCTTAAAGAAGGTGATTGGACCTAAGTGTGAAACTCAAACCATCCTTCCTGGGTTGGATGAATAAGGATCCATCTGGTTACATCCAAAAACGGTTTTGGACCACCGCGAATGTCTTTTTCATCAACACACCATCAAGGAAGTGTTATTTCAATGGAAAGATACAACTCCAGTTGATGCCACCTCGGAGCCAACTAACGTTCTGTAGCAATTTCCTCATTTCAAGCCTTGAGGACACATATGATTTTAAGGGGGGTGGGGGGCATGATAGGGACCTAACCTACCTAACCCCTCAAGTGGGTATAATAATATATTTTGCATGTAATAAAGGTCAATATTAATAATGCCTAGCAATAAGGAGGAATAAGTCAATTGTAAGAAGACCTAATAGAAGATTTCGCTTCTAGAAGGATCTTCCTCTATATTGTTATTTTGGATAGATAGATTTAGTATAAATAAGAGTAGAGGGTATGATAAGTTTTTTCTTGGAAAATTATTGTAATAGAGCTCTACTCTGCTAAAGGTTTCCCCCTTGAAGAGGCAAGTGAACATTGTTTGTTATGAATAAAGGTATAATTTTGGTGTTGTGGTTCCATATAATTTGTTGTTTTGTTGTTATCTTTGCAATATTGGAGTATTTTGTTGTTATCCCAATATTATTCTCTGCGTTATTGATCCATTATGTTAATATAATAGATATGGTACCTTACATGATGGATTGTCTTCTCTTACCTATATCATGTGCATCATATCCCACCAACCTTAACAATTTTGATCTAATGCCTCTAGTATGACTTTCAAATTCACTAAGATTCCCTTGAGAAATGTCTATAGAAGATGATCTTACCAAATTTTTCTCCATCATGGTGTTGGATTCAATAGTGGAAATGGAAGGTAACTTTGCTTCTTTGAGCTCTTAGACAATTTATTAGAGCTTTACCAATTCTTCCTCCTACTTTTCCAACTCTTTTTGTAGTTGAGTCATCATCTAAGTAAAGCTATGCTTACACTGATTTTCTAACTAGATGACCTTCTCTCTCAAGTGTACAAGATGAACTCTACTCTTGTCCCAATCTTCCAAAATCGCACTAAGGGAGTATTGAGATTCAACAAATTTCTTCTTTAGAAATGGAAGAAATGTTTTCGAACTCTCAATATTCTTCTCGATATCTCTCATCCTCTAGTTGAACATCTTGATATGTTCCTTCAAGCGCTTGCAGTTCTCTTCTTGAAGTTGAGCATTGATGGCTTTCAATTCTTCCAACCTCTCTCTTGTTTCTTTATCCCTGATAGGTCTGCAAAGTTCTATCCACTATGTCACAATCAAGGATTCAAATTATTTGATACCATATAATCCATAAATGAGGAACCTCTATCCCCAATAACTTCACCAACATGCATCATTTGTGGAAATTAAAATATGTTCTCTATTTTTGTATATTGGTATCTTGTACAAATATCTTTATCTTAATAATGGCATGTTCTTAGGTGTAACCTACACACAAGAAACATCTCTGTGCACTATTATTCAACTAGCATGTGAGGATTGTTTTGTTTGTGAGCATGGTAATGCCAAGGAAAATTCCAGAAGTGGGAAAAATCATAGATGATTTTAGGGGCTAAATTTCGCAAATGGGATAATTGTCCATGGTTTTTCCCAAAAAATGATTTTTCAATTTTCTTTTTTTCTAAAAGCAATTCGCCCAAATTATATAGAATAAAATTATATTACCTTAAAAATCACCAAAATATTATAGAAACTACATAAAATCCTTAGAAACTTGAATATTTTTAGAAAACTATCGCCAGACATTTTACATTTTGCATATTAAGGACTAGTATTATTATCCCAGGTTTCTACATTTTAATATAAATTTTCATCCTTAAAATTATCCTTGGGAAAAGAACAATTTCCCTTCTATCATTGCCAAATTGAGATGCTACTTTGTTTTGTTATCTGTTAGCCAATAACTCATAATTTTCTCAAATTTAAATTTACTTGTTTTTGACTTAGTATTCAACTCAAAACAATTATTTCAAGATGAGTAAAGATGAGACACCATCATATCTTTCTGTGATATCATTTAGGAGTCTCGTGGCTATATACAAATGTTGTTTACACCAATAATTTTATGTAACACTCCCACAATTATTAAATAGACACACACACAAACACACACATACATTTCCCAATATTATTAAATATTAGAGGTTCTAGTGATTTCTCTTTTCTTAACGATCTAAGAATCACGAGAACTTTAAGAAACACCCATGCATACCCTTATAATCTTCATGTAGTTCAATGTGCACTGCCAAAGACACATTATAAAGGGCGTGTAGGATAGTGTTGTACGCTAGAGCTTAAAACCAATGTTTCAATAATTACAATTGATGGTTGAGGGCATCAATTGGATGTACATAGAATAAGAACTATTGTGTGAATCAAATGAATGGTTTCTAACTAGTTGTATTCTTAAATGGTTGAAATTGTATCCCATTCACAAAAGTGATATGGATCTACTCATAGTTGTAGCATCCCCACTATAATCCTCATTTTGATTCATGCATAATGTAAATACGGTTGTGGCTATGGCCAGGCAATGTAATATGTGAATTTTATTTTTTATTTTTTATTTTAATATATAGAATGTGATACCAGTTGTTGGGAATATGGACATATATGGGCGTTTATTTATCAAAAAGAGAGGGAAATTTCTAAGAGATTCTAAGAAGGGTTCAAGGAGGTAATTAATTGTGGGTATTAATCCAAACCCAAATTTCTGAATTTTATTATCATTGGGGATAACTTCTATTTTCTCATTGAGTGTGTGAGAGTCCAATCATTAAATACCTGTCGGAGGGGTGTATAAGTCACTTCCATAGTTATTGGAAGCACGGGGATGAAGTACAATTAACATTGGGCATAGTTATGAGTAAGCAGATAATTGTCTTGGGAAAATAAACGAAATTTGTATTGGGGAGAATAGGCAATTTTGCATTGAGTTTTTGGCATGAACAACAAGGAAAGAGAAAGGAAAAAGAGAATTGGAGCTAGAACAAGAAAGATGGGAGAATTCCAGAGAATGCTAGTGGTTTTTGCAGCATTCTAGAGATGAAGTTTGAAGAGCCAGGTTGTTAGGCCTGAAGAGTGAACTCCTGGTTGAGTTTCACTAAAACAACAATTATTTGTAGTTATTTTCTGTTTATTTTTTCTTGGATGTGAGTTCCCTTAAATTACCAATAGAGATATTCTTGGTTACCTATGCTAGAGAGACCCTACTAAACAAATGGGATGTCTGATGGAATGAAAGAAGTGAAGCGATACATTCCTTGGGTTGGACAGGTCAAGAGGAAGAGAGTTGGAGGAAATTCAACATAGATGTAGGAGAATACTAGTAGGTTGTGGATTTAGAGCTGTGAGTGGACTATGAGAGGCACTCTTCTCTTGTGGATTACTAGCCCCAGCTCGGGGGTGACTTGTTGTTGATATTTTGAACAAAAAGTCTATGGTTGGGTGGAATATCCTTCTCAAGCAACTAATTGCATGGACGTTTTAAAAGATAAGTGTTTATTTATTTTTTGAGTTTCTCTTATGATTTTATGATTGTGCTTTTACCCTATGCATGAAAATGATTTTTATGTGCTGATGTAAATGATTATCTGGCTACATTATGTTCTTTTCAAATTTTGTATATGCATTTAATTATGGGTATCATTAATCTAGTTGAATATGTGTTCAATTCATAGCTAGTAAGCTAGAATAATTAATTAGTAGAAGAAATTTCTAGTTTATGTGTATTTTCCACATGTAATGTTCCATAGTTAAACTAGGCTATGTTACAATAGTTGTAACTATCAGCACAACTCTTTACTATCAAATAAATAAACCACTCTAGCAAATGTAAAAACAAGAATGATCTTCAAATTGTCACATTTCTCTAATATCAATGTGAATGTTCAAACATTCAATGAAGGATTGAAATGTTCTTTTCTTTTTTCAAATAAAATGAGTATGGGTTTGTTTTCAATAGCATAGATCACATGAGACAAATGTCATATAGTGATTCATTTTGGTCCTCTTTCCATTTTTCCATCCCCTTTATTATATGCATAGGCTATAGGTATAACAGGTGACAAACTTTGTAATACAAAAGTGTGTGGGTTGATTTGCATGCAATTCAATCCAAGTGAGTGCCAAATTGATCCCACATATTATCAGATGGTGCACTAGATGGCAAAATATTGTGCTACATAGGTTAATGGAACACAAGGAAGTTAGGAAGTTGTTTCAACAATTTAGTTCACGCATATTATAGCCAACCACTTGATGCACAATCAAGGGAGAAGGTTAGTACCACAAACTGCACCACACAGAGCACACCCAATGGATTCGTACAGAATGTATGACATGTAGTGACACCCAAAGCCTCACTCGAATTTTGAATTATATGTATAGGCAATCCATAAGAGGGAAAAACCTCAATAGACTAATATTTGTGTGCAGAGGTTGTCCAAGTACTCAATAAATGTGGGTTTACTGGAAGCTCGTGACAAAAATAGAAAATGAGCTAAATTATTGCAACAACTAGATTATGATAGCCCCGATCTCAACACACTAGGTGTAATGGACAATGGGTATGTGTTTGTTGTTGGTGCCCATAGTTGGGAATTCACTATTTAACCATTAATTTACCTCTAAACAACAATTTAACTGTAGAGAAGAGATTCAGCTAACTTACTCACAAATTTATTTAACAAACACATAGAAATATCAAAGCCATTCAATTCACAATGGACATGATATTTACCCTAGAAAATCAAATGGGAAAACCATCTTTGAGTAGGGATAATTTTAAGGACGAAAATTTTATATTAAAATGTAGAAACATGGGATAATATTACTAGTCCCTAATATGCAAAATGTAAAATGTAAACTTTTGGCTATTTTCAAGGTAATATAATTTTACTCTATGGAATTTGGGCAAATAGTTTTTAGAAAAAATTGAAGATGGTGAATCTTCTTTTCGGGAAAACCATGGAAAATTACTGCATTGGGACAATTTAGCCCCTAAAATTAGATACCACTTTTAGTTGTTGTTGAACTTTCATTTCAAAAAACTCTAGTTACAATGCAATAAGTTTAGCCCCTAAAATCATCTATGACTTTGAGTGGTTGCTCAACTTTCATTTCAAACTCTACTTACAATGCAATTGTTGACTCTCTCTTCTTGTCCAAAAAGTTGTTTGAGAGTGAAGGTCCAAAAGAAAATAGGGAGAACTAGGGTAATGGGAAGACCAATAGGCATGAATTTTCATTTCCCATTCCTTAATCTTTTGTCTCCTATTTTATATTTTTCCTTTATTTTTGTTTTTTTTTGTCTTTTTTTGTTCTCTCATTTACTTTTACATTTGCATTTACATTGTCTTTAATATACACCGACCTTCATTAATCACCTAATTCACCTTCAAATACTTTACTCATTAGATGGTGAACGTTGAGCTCTCTTTATCATCGTATAAGTTAGATGGTAAGGTTTCGGATTTTTTTAGTCAATAGCAATAAGTAATTGAAAAAATAAAATATTAAAAATTAATAATTTATATAACATAAATTAAAAATCAATATTAATTTTTTTAATTAAAAAATGTAAAATATTTATATAATTAAATAATTTAAAAAAATGAAAGCTATAAAAAATAATATAATTTATGTAATATATATTATATAAAAAATTAAATAATTTTGTAGTAAAATCATATTTTGCATAGAAATATATATATATATATATATATATATATATATATATATATATATATATATATATTTTTTAAAAATTTGATCCAAATTTAAAATAAATTTAGGCTAATAAAAAAAGACTTTGTTTAAATATTAGACTTTTTAAACATTTTCACAAACTTAATCACTCAAATTTAGAGTTCCAACAATTTTTGGCTACATTTTAGTAAAAATTAGTTTTAAAATATGTCCATAAAATTAGTTTTAACTTTGTCCATTAAAATAATAATAACAATCCTAAAAATATATAAATTTATCTATAAAAGCAACCAAACACATAAACTATGGAACAGATTTGACTTGTTCGTCACTCTCATTCAATTACAATTACGGTAGGCTAAAGGTTCTACCAAATGATAATTTTTAGTGGGGATATTTGCTAGAAATCAGGTATGCCCCAAGAGCATTTCAACAAGGTGAATCCATTTCTATATTGAAAAATAAATTTTAAACAACAAAAAGTAGTGATTTATGTAAATTTATATCCTCCAATTCCTATTAAAAAAACCATTTCATAGAACAGCTAACCAAAACTCATTCAATCTAACCAAAGCCCATTTAATCTATAAACACAACCTGCGAACTTATCTTTCTACATTTGAAAAGTTGGAGCTGTTATCACTCCACTCCATTCCTTTGCGTTGAGTGGATTCCACGTCGCCCGCGGACAAATCCCCACTCTCGATGCCAATCTCCTCGTATTTGAGACACTCTTTGACCTCTGCCACTACCTCGCTCATGCTCGGCCTAGAAGACCGTACATCCCGAACACATCTCATGGCTACTTTGGCAACCCCACTTATGGATTTCAAGTCGTAGCTTCCGCCCAACCTTTTGTCTATGATTTCTGTTATTTTGCCAGCACTTTCATCCGTCTCAATTAGGTATGGTGTCACCTATAAATTTGCCAACAATTAATGTAAGCCATCTAGGAAAAGATGCGCTACAAAATATTAATATATTGATATTTTGATGGCTTATGGTAAGATTCCTTACCCATTGAATGCTGTTTAGTTCATGATCAGGAAGTTTTAGATCTATGGGTAGCCTACCGCATATGATCTCTAGCAAAACCACTCCAAAACTATACACGTCACTCTTCTCCGTCAACATTTGAGTGTTGTAATACCTGTGAAAGAGTTAAATCACATAAACTTAGTTAATCAAGTGCTCTTAACAATTAATTGAATTAGTTTAATCTGAAGAATACTGGAGTTGACAACAATAATATTGCAAAGAGAGCGCAAGCTATAGATGTGTGATATGCTCTGGATCCAGGTATCCTGCGGTTCCTTTCACTGCAATGTTAACATGAGTAGTCTCTCCATCAATTGTCATTTTTGAAAGACCGAAATTGGCCAGTTTTCCATTTTTATTGCTGTCTAAAAGTATGTTGGCTGTCTTTACGTCCCTGTGAATTATCTTGGGGGTGGAACCCACGTGCAGGTATTCCAGTCCTTCCAATCGAAATTGCAGGCAAATCACATGAGATATATGGTCCTTTCTAACATAGAGTAGAAAAAAACTACATTTTCTTGTAATCAATAGCATCTACTTAAAACAGCCAGCGTTTACATCATTAAAAACTATTGTACATCAAATTTATAGGTGTTACCGTGAGCTGCATCTAAAGCTATTTTGAGTTTTGTTTTTCAATTTAGTTCAGAATATTTTGTACTAGTGGTACTTGGAAAAAAAATATAAGAATTAAATGAGTGTTAGTTATTTTAAGTTATTTATAAATCAAATTGTTAAATTGAAAAATCTTATACACAAATTTGATGTCTAGCTTAGTCGTGCATATTATAATATATATCTCAAAAATATAATGATGATCCCTTAAGAACCCTCCTATTATGTGCTCGTAGATAAGCATAACTTCTCTGTTTTAGTTACAGTATCCCAACAAAGATACCAAATTCCTATGATGGGTTCTAGAAAGAAGATCAACCTGTTCATCCAGTCAAACCACTGAAATGAATTTAACTAAACATATAATACTTAAGAGTGCGGCCAAAACTGTTTGTGGTTACAAATTGTTAAATTGGATCCAAATTTAACCATATTACATGGTAATATCTGAGAAGTACATCATTCAAGAACTCTAGAACTCCTTGGTGGGAGAACACTGACAGCACTTTGACAGTTATATCCTTTTCGTCTGCCAATTTACCGAAGAAAACCGATCCAAATCCCCCTCGTCCAATCTCCATACTAAAATTTTGTGTGGCATATATCATTTCATCTAGAGTGAAGGCACGAGACTTTGTTGGATTTGGCACCATAACCATCGTGTAGTCTGCGATCCATTCATGGGAGGTAAAGTTAGTAATGGTAAAAGCACAATCATTCTAATCTAGGCTCATTTAGTTATCATAGTATAATATTTATAGTATTTCGTTACTTTGGTAAAAGAAAGATTTTGGCTTCTTTTCCACCCGATTCCTTTCGGTGGCCACACCCGCTTTATTTCTCCCGAATTTTTTGTTATACCAAACAATACCCACTATCAACTCCAAAGTGATGATTAGAATTTCGGAGAGTGTTATTCCGAGGGCAACCTTCCATTTATTATTGGGTGAATTTTATAGAGTACATTCTCTCCGATTCATATTTGATAAATTGTGAAGCAAGAAATGCTGAGAGAAAGAATAGAACATAAAACAATATATTAGAATATAAGAAGAAGAGTACAAAACAAGTACATGAAGAAGATTAATGAAGAACTACTATGCAAAGGGAAATAGCTGAGCTAAATAGGCTCAAGCAAAACAATAATAGAAAGTACAGTTGGCCTGGCAGTGTACAGTCAGACTATTGATGTTACATTATATTTAACACTCCCTCTTAAACTCAACAGTTACAAACATCAGCATTGATTATGCCTAAGTGTTGTCTATGAAAATCAAAAACTGACTTTCCTAGTGGCTTTGTAAAGATATCAGCGAGCTGATCTCGAGAACCACATAATTGTAGTGCAATATCACCATTATTGACTAGCTCATATATGAAATGAAAATGAGTGTCAATGTGTTTTCTTTTCTTGTGAAACACATGATTTTTAGATAAAGCAATTGCTGAAGTATTGTCATAGAAAATATGAGTTGGATCATTTTCTATATGTGACATATCTTTCAATAATTTTCTCAGCCACACAGCTTGACAGGAAGCTGAGGTAGCAACGACATACTCTACCTCTGCAGAAGATATTGATACAATCAATTGCTTCTTTGATGCCCATGAAATCAGGTTCGAGCCCAGGTGAAAAACATGTCTTGAGGTGCTTTTCCTGTCATCTAGGCTGCCTGCAAAATCACTGTCTGTGTAACCAGAAAGTTGATTATTATGAGACTTAGTCTACCATAAGCCAAATTTTAATGTTCTTGCTACATATCTCAAAATTCGTTTTGTCATTTTCCAGTGAGAATCTTTGGGGGATTCCATGAATCTGGAAACAAGGCTAGCTGCATACATATTATCAGGCCTAGTTGTTGTAAGATACAACAAAATGCCTACTAAACTTTTGTATATAGTAGAGTGCACTGTAGGACCTTCATCATTCTTGCTCAATTTTGTGCCTAGTGGTATGGGGGTTTCTTTTGGATTGCATTCCTCCAGGAGAAATCTTTTGATGATGTATGTTGCATACTTTTTCTGACAGACAAAAATGCCTTTGATTGATTGATCAACCTCAATCCCTAAAAAATATTTCATGATGCCAAGATCTGTCATCTCAAACTTAGATTGCATGGCCTGTTTAAAACTGGTTAACTCAAGATTTTTAGTATAGATCATGTCATCAACATATAAACATACAATCAAAATTTTACCATGTTGATCTGTTTTGGTGTAAAGAGTTGGCTCATTTTGGCTTCTGCTGAAACCAGTTTTGATCAGGTAAGTGTCAATTATGTTGTACCAAGCTCTTGGAGCTTTCTTTAAGCCATACAAGGCTTTCTTCAGCCGATATACTTTGGTTGGCTGCTCTTGGACTTCAAATCTAGGTGGTTGATCGACATAAACTTCTTCTTCTAAAAAACCATTCAGGAATGTTGATTTGACATCCATCTGGTATACTTGCCATGTGTGTTGGGCTGTTATGGCCAATAGAGTCCTTACAGTGTCTAGTCTTGCTACTGGAGCAAAAGTTTCACCAAAATCAGTACCTGGTTGTTGTGAGAATCCTTTGGCAACAAGTCTTGCCTTGTGTTTTTCAATATGCCCTTTTTCATTGAGTTTAGTTTTGTAAACCCACTTGACACCAATACTTTTCTTGTGACTTGGCAAATCAACAAGATCCCATATCTTGTTCTTCTTAATAGAGTTAATTTCTTGGTTCATGGCTTGACCCCAATGTGGCTCCTTAGTTGCTTCCTTAAAATATGTAGGTAGACATGACATTAAAGCAAAATGGTTATGTTGTTCAAAGTCAACCAACCGCTGATGGATTTCTCTCAAACTTCGAGTTCTCTGATTTTGTGGTTCAGAGAATGATTTTCTACTGGAAGTTGAGTTATCCTGAGAATTTTCAAGTTGTCTTTGTACCTGCAATCTTGGAAGAATAGTGTGAGGTACTTCCTATCTTGAATTTTTTGCATTTTTAAAACTTGGCAGCAATGGATTTTGACTGTCCATTTGTTGATTTTCTGAATCATTCCAGAATTGATTTTCCATAAATTTTACATCTCTGCTGAGAATTAGTTTCTTGGTGATTGGATTGTAAAGCCTGTAAGCTTTAGATGTTTCACTATATCCAGTGAAAATACATTTCTCACTTCTGTCATCAAGTTTCTTCCTTAATTTGGAAGGTGTGTGAGCATATGCTATGCAGCTAAATGTCCTTAGATGCGCAACATTGAGCTTTGTCCCACTCCATGCCTCCTGGGTGACTTTTAGCTTTAGTTTGGTGGTTGGAGATCTATTTAGGAGATAAACTGAGCATGTTACTGCTTCATCCCAAAATGTATTTGACAAACTTTTCTCTTTGAGAAGTGTTCTTGCCATATTCATTATTGTCTGATTTTTTCTTTCAGCGACTCCATTCTGTTGTGGAGTATACCTGGTTGTTGTTTGCATGATAATGCCTTGTGATTTGCAGAAATTTGCAAATTCTCTGGAGTTGTATTCTCCTCCTCCATCTGACCTGATTGCTTTGATATATTTTCCACTCTGTTTTTCATCTTCTGCCTTGAATTCTTTGAATTTTGCAAAAGTTTCAAACTTGTGTCTCAGAAAATAGATCGAGATTTTTATGTTGAAATCATCAATAAACGTTAGAAAGTAAAAACTACCACCTATTGACTCTGTTTGCATTGGTCCACATAGGTCAGTGTGAACTAGTTTGAGATGTTGTTTTTCTTGATTTGATGACTGTGGAAAACTAGTTCTCTTATGTTTTCCAAGTATGCATGACTCACATGGGGGAATGTGTTCTTTAAAGATAGGAAGACCTTTGACCATGGACTGCTTCTAAAGAAGACTTAGACTCTAAAATGGTAGATGTCCAAATCTTGTATGCCAAACCATTGTTTCATTCAGGGTAGATGCACTCAGTGCATATGGTTGAATCATATTTGCAATTTTGAGGGTAAGGGGAAACATCCTATTTGGAGTCATAAGGATTTCAAAAATTATTTTTTTGCTGGGGTTTTTATCATAAATTTTGCAAGATGCTCCCTCAAAAAGTACCTTATAGCCATGTTCAATGAGCTGTCCTACACTTAGCAAATTATGTTTCAGATCTGGAACATGATAGACATTGTTTATGTCTTTCTTTACTTTCTGTTTAGTAAGAATAGCAATAGTTCCTTTTCCTTGAACCTTGACTAAGTAATCATTTCCAAGAGTTATATCAGATGAGATTGAAGAATCAATGCATGAAAGTAATTATTTGTTACCTGTCATGTGATTGTTGCATCCATTGTCCAAAAACCAGAGATCTTTTGGTTGTTGTTCAGTCTTGTGGCATGCGAGAAACATACCTCTTGAGGTTTCTCCTGTATGATTTGACACATGTGTTCTGCCTAAGAGATGATCTTCTTTCTTCTTCCTGCATTCAGATTCATAGTGCCCATACTTTTTGCAGTAATAGCATTGTATGCTTGATTTCTCATTTGATCTCCTCCCTCTGCCTCTTTGAGGCTCAAAACTCTGATTTTTGTGCTATTGTCTTTAACCTTGGAAATTTTGATTCAAATTCTGTTGTTGTCTGTTACCTCCACTGGAATGAGGATTTCTTTGACTGCTCCCTCTTCCTTGGTGATCTCTGTTGCGCCCTCTGCCTCTCCCTTTGCTGAAGGAGAATTGTTTTTTGAAAGCATTAGAGATTGATTCATCAGTGAGATGCAGTTTGGTCTCATGTGTCACCAAAGAACCAATTAGTCCATCTGTTGAAAAACTTGACAAATCCTTGGATTCAAGGATGGCTGTAACAACCATTTCAAATTTCTTTGGTAGACTTCGGAGGACTTTCTCAACAATGGGTTGATCAGTGATGGTTTCACCAGTCAATATGATCTCGTTCACGATGCCCATGACTCTGGTCATGAACTGATCCACATTTTCGGACTCTGTCATCCTTAGAGTCTCGAATTGCATCCTCAAGGTCTGTAGTTTAACTGTTTTGACCCTGTCATTTCCTTGGTAGGAATATTTAAGGATATCCCAGGCCTGTTTTGAAGTACCAGCGTGATTTTGGAGAATATGGAGTCATCCACAGAATTCTAAATCTAGAATTTAGCTTAGTTTTCTCTGTTTCACTGAGTGGTATGAGCAATTTTCTGTTAATTAGTCATGGCAGAGAGGTCTGCTGGGTCTGGTTCCACATATCCAAGATCCATTGGATCCCAACACTCTTGTGCTTGCAAGAACGATCTCATCCGAAGAGACGAGAGCTCGTAGTTCTTGCCAAGTAGAATTGGACCCTGGGTTTGTCCTAAATTGCTAGACAACATATTTTTAAAAAATTTTGCAGAAAAACAGAGGGAAATTTTGTATTTACCTTTTTCTTTCGCTTAAAACCAGGTCTGCTGCTTGCTTGCAGGTATTTCGGAACACTGTGTTGCAATATTTGGCGAGTTTGGATGTTGCGAGTTTCTGGCTTCGTGAGATTTGACCTCGGGACTTCGTTAGACGAGCCCTCTGAATGGTCCAACTTTCGATTGCTAAAATGCTGAAGAGAGTTTATCGGCCTTGAATTGGCCCTTAGTCTCCAATCAATGTGACCGCATGATTTGATGTTAAAGTGCTACGAGCTTTTCCAGTTCTTTGTCTTTCAATTTGCCGAAATGTGAAATATGCAGGAAATTTGCCGAAATGTGAAAGATTTCGTGAATCGGGACTTCGTGATGCGAAGCGGCCTAGTCCTCTGTCTGTGGGATCCCCAATATGCCAAAACACCGATGAATCGTATGCCGAAACATCGATCAACGGTGTAGATCAATAGTGTGTTAAAACACCGAAAAAATATCTCGCACATATTTCTAGACACTTTTCAGAATTCAAGATTTTGTGTTTCCTGATGTCGACAGACCTTGACACTTTGTCCTTCTGATTTCCAAAATGCTGAGTCCCGATGTCCTTCTTTCGTGCTTTCGAGACTTCAAATGTTGAAATGCCGAAATGTGCCTGTTGGACAATCAACGGTCCATATCTGTTGATGATCTGACGGTCCAGATCCTATTGGGATTTCGTGAATCGATATTTCGTGACTCGTGATTCCTCATCACGTTGTGCTTCCAAAACACGAAGTCCGAATTGTCGATTTGCCGAAATCGCTTTTTCAGAAAATTTCCCAAGATCCTGGATTGATGCCACGCGTCAACGGAAGATGGACGGTCGTCGTCGTTTCGCGATTTCGCAACTTGCGACTCGAAATCCTCTGTCAACTTCAAACCCCGATAGCCGAAATGCCGACGGTTTCCTCGATGTCCGCCACGTTTTCGAATGAATGGACGACTATGATCTTTTTAGGATTTCGGGACTTTCTCTGTGGAGTGTCCCGACCTTTCGTCAGCAAGACCTCTGATATCCCGAACTCTAAAATGTTGAAATGATGGCACTTGGATCTGCTATCACTTGTCTTCTGAGATGGACGGCTCACAATCCTCTTGGGATTTCGAAATACATGATGTCGGGATTTCGCATATCGGGGTTTTGGAGAGCAGTCTCTTTCACTCGTCTAACCCTCGATCCCCAATTTTACGATCGGATTAGACTGACGACTCATTATCTATCTCGATCAAACGGTCCAGAACAACTCGTGATTTCGCGATTCACGAATTTTCACAGCAGTCTTCTGACCTTTACACCTTGCGAGTTAGCAAAATGTCGAGATCTCGCCACGTGTCTCTTGATGGACACTCCGGATGATTTCGTGACCTCGCATGTCAAAATTTCTCCTGTGCGCTCCAGAGGACTAAACCTCGTGCACTTTCTTGTTGATCCAATAGTTGTCAGTCCTCTGCGCAAGATCTAACGACTGAAACTCTTTCACCTTTTCCACGCTCTCCTCGTCCCTTCTGAACTGGATTTCCGCCTCAGATCTTTTCGTAGGTCAGATCTTACGGCTGCGTCGGCTATGCTTTGCGTCTTTGACACGATCTTTGATGCATTCGAAAGAATCTTCTCCTGCGGAAGAAAAATTCGCGATTCTTTCAAAGATTTGAAAGAATTACACGAATTCTTTGAAGCTTGGCGTTGTCTGCTGCAATCTTTGACGGATTTGTGAGAATTCTCGTAAAGCTTTAAATGATTCTTCCTTCTGCACGTATCTTTAATGAATTTGAATGAATTCTTTGAATTCTTCAAGAATTCCTTTGTCTTGCATCTCTTCTTCATGAATCTTTTACGAATTTGAAAATTGTTGATGAATCTTTAAAGTTTCTTCTTCTACAGTCTCTTCTTCCTCGATCTTTCGAGCGTATTGCACTCTGCTTCCTCTGCAAGCTTCTTACGTTGATCTTCTGAGAGTCTTACGGACAGCTCTCCAAGCCTTGTGAAAAGTCTGTGTCCCGTGCTCTCAAGATCCGTGTAAGCTCTTTGCTGTAAGGATCCTGTTGCTCTCCACCCTGTGTGAAGAGGCTTACTACTGAAGCTCTGATACCATGATAAATTGTGAAGCAAGAAATGCAGAGAGAAAGAATAGAAAAAAAACAATATATTAGAATATAAGAAGAAGAGTACAAAATGAGTACATGAAGAAGATTAACGAAGAACTACTATGCAAAGGGAAATAGCTAGCCAGGACAGCTGGCAGTGTACAATCAGACTATTAAAGTTACATTATATTTAACAATATTTAGGTAAGGGTTTCCTGAGTAACTGCAACAGAAAGAAGAAAGAGATTTTCTATGAACTTGATGCACTAATATTTTCTTAAAGTTCGAACTCGAGTCATAATTATTAGCCTTGGCATTTCTCTTATATAAAATATGAAAGAAAATCTGAACTTCAAAATCCTAAAATGGAATTTGAATAAAAATAAATATATAAAATAACATATGATTACTTGAGTTTTAACAAACAATTGAGAAGAAGTTGCGCTGGAATTACACAGCTGAAATTATTGTTCTCTATATTCCTGTGACAATAAATTCAAAAACGTTGAGGTATAATATTTATTAGTTAATTCCATTTTCATATGGGAGAATCGGAAAAAAATAAATTCAAAAAGGTGAAGAAAGGAAGACATACAACTCTTTAAGATTTTTCATCTCAGATAGCCACTCAACAGTACCGCTGAGGTTGTTGTTTTGTAAATATCTGGATAAATAAATTGTGAAGTGTAGAAATGCATAAGTTGAGGACTAAAAATCTACAAAATGAAAATTTTGTGTTTTGTAAATATCTGAATAAGTAAATTTGTAGTGTAAAAATGCATAAGCTCAAAATTAAAATCCACAAAATGATTTTCTTTTGTTGAAAAGAAACTTACAGTCTCTCCAACAAAGTTAAATTGTATAAATTTGGCAATGATCCCATCAAGTGATTATTGTCAACTGACCTGCCAATTTCAATACGAATGGGTAAATGTTGAACAGATGATTATTGTCTCATATAATATTCAAAGATAAACCATGTTCCTTCCACTCCATCAAATTCTATTTTCCACTCCATCAAATAGCTTTTGGTATGTGTTGTAATCTACAACT
>JZKD02S1672753.1:1003015-1023807 GCA_000966675.3 Picea glauca
TTTTTTAATTCATTCAATATTTAAGTAATTTTAAATATATAAACATTTAAAAACTTGAATACATAAATATAATAAACGAATATAAAATACTGTAGCTACAAGTGAAATGTGAAGTCGATTAGCTGTAAGGAGGAGACGCAGGTAGAAAGCTTTTAAAACAGGTCAGCAGTGACATAAGCTTATGTATATCCCACATTTTCAGAGCGGTTTACTTTTACAGATAGCTAGAGAGGAAGCGATTGAAGATAAATTTTTAGGCCTCTTATTCTTTGAGTGACCGGAGGCGTTAATAGTGAGAATATTTGAAAGTAAAGGAGGAGATCAGGACCGAGTTTAGTTTTAACTTTTATTTTGAGAATTTCATTTTAGGTTTTATTTTGAGATCATTTATGTTGTAATACCTGACACAATTTCCAACAAAGAGGAGATATTATGATACCAATCTAGAGCATGAGGAAGAGATCCATCCTTTTTAGGTTAATATTAAATCATTGGAGTGTAAAAATTAATCACAAGATTTAAAACCTAAAAGACACGCCTTAGCGACGGTGACAATAATTTTATAGCCTTACACACACTCCAAAACATCTTCTCTCCATACATTAAGTACTCGCTACGAGAGATGCGTTTATAGGTTTTAACATTGATAGATATAAAATGGGAAAGTGATATCTTATTTTATACATATTACAATATATATACTAAATACCATATATATATACTTAGATAAGTCAAATTGCTTTAATATAAAATATTTTATTTTTACACATATTTAAAATAATAAACTAGCTTAGTATCTATTAAATAGCCACACATATCTAAAAAAAACTTTATAAGAACACTTGGCTTTATTGGATGCAATAACAGAAACATGTTAACTTGGTTAAAACTAATTGGATGCAATAACAGAAACATGTTAACTTGGTTAAAACTTTGAGAGATGCAATAACAAAAACATGCTAACTTGGTTAAAACTTTGAGATTTACAACCTTCTTTGCCAACAATCTAACTCGTTTCAGACTCAACTACAACCTTCTCTGTCAACAGTTTGAACGTCACACATATGGTCACTCTACTTGGTAAGTATTATTAACTATACTAGATATTTATCTATTAATTTCTTCAACCTCTTGTATGATAGTTATTGCAAACAACTAGAGAATGAGCTTTTAATTTTCCAATTTTCTAGATTGAAGAATTTTTCTTCGGTTCAAAAATTATGATGGGAGTTAAATTGTTCCGGTGTACATCATCAATTTTTTTAGTATTGTGAGATGGAAAATATTTTTTAAATATAAATATTTATATAAAAATAATTTTTAAATATATAATCTAAAAAATTCTTAAAATATTCATATACATTATTACTCACACTATTCTTAATTCATATTTATTAACCGTTACTATGACACTCTTACATTAAGATAAGAGCTCTTGACATCCACTTGCAAATTTTCATTCTGAATTCATATTCATTAACCCTGACTATGACACTTTTAAATTAAGATTTTTTCACTTCCACCTACAAGTTTCTATTCTGAATATTGTACTCTTATATTAAGAGCTTAGATTTTCACATCCACTTGTAACCTTCCATGTAGATGTTGATGTTGTGTATGCTAGGATATACATCATTTGATTTAAAGATGCTTTAAATCCGAAAATGTGTATTTCAAAATAGACAACATTAAATGTATTATTGCAAGGTGTATATTCTTCTCCTTCCTTGTATGAAGAGATTTTCACTGACAACCTTGAAAAACCTATGTAAAGTCCTTGTTATCCCTATAAATGTAGTGGTTAAGGATAAAATGAGATACCGTTTAATATTTTATTAGTTATACAACTTGTTAAAATCACATTACTAAATCACCTCTTATATACTAAGGCATTCACTTCTTCTTAACTAATTACTCTACATTTAAAATGGAAATTTTGAATTCATTCTATATGTTTGGGAACTAGAGTAAAATGCTTCTTAACAAATTACTCTATATTTAAAATGAAAAGTTTGAATTCATTCCATATGTTTGGCCAAACTAGAGTGAAAACGATCCTCATGTGCTCACAGCAAGATGTGGCTCCCTAGTGAATCTCCCACAGACAAACAAATGTAAACCAATTGGAATTCCTATGATGTGCATAGGAACAACCCTTTCAATGCAACTAAAAGATGCGGCTCCCTAGTGAATCTCCCACAGACAAACAAATGTAAACCAATTGGAATTCCTATGATGTGCATAGGAACAACCCTTTCAATGCAACTAAATGATGGCTCAAGAAGAGTTCACTCATCCAAAAACCAGTTATGATTCTTTATTCTTTCTAATAGGTGCATTACATCTCTGAAKAGAGGCACTTGAACCTTAGAGGGAAGTATTCCCTACATGGTTAGCTAGATATGTAGAATCCTACATAGAATTTAGATAGCAGGACCCAGGTGATGCCACGGTTAGAGAGATTCAGAGACTACGTCTAGAGAGAGCTATTAAGCTCGAGAGTATCTACACATCATGACATCAGCTGGCAGAGGCTATATCATTTTGGGATTTAGAGGCACTTGCTGCTATGCAACTTTCCTTATTTATTTTTATATTATTKTTTTTATCCATTACTCAATATTATGATTTGAGATGTTTTTTTTTTTTTAAAGAGAAGRGTAAAATGAATTGCTACAAAATGCATATAATATTAGGACATTTGGAATCCATTAAACTATAAAGCTAAGCTATGTTTGAATGTACGAAATGTCAAATTAAGAACATTTACACATAAAAGATGTTTTGGGTAAAATATATATTTATTTATAAAATTAAATTTTATTTATGAAAAATAGTTTTTATTTATTATTTATAAAATAATAGTTCTCACACGTTTATTTATGCCAAACATTTATTAAATAAAAGAATAATCTTTTAATTAAATTAAAGATACTATTTCAATAACTTAAAAGTATAAAAGTATAAGTAAATAGCTTCAAAGTGTTCTCACAAATTTATTTATGCTAAATAATGTTTATTAAATAAAATATTTATCTTTTAATTGAATTAAAGATAATATTTCAACAAGTGTTGCATGACAGTGTAGTCTCTATCAGAGGAAGTTTTTTTCGGGGGTGGTACTTAGAAAACTTATGTCTAAACGATTTGAAACATAGACAATAAACATTCAAATACAATAGAATATTAAAAAAAGGTTGGATTTGTTCCATATTTCTGAAACATACACACTAAACATTCAAACGCAATAGAATATTAATAATCTGTTGCAACAAAGGTTCCTGTTTTCTTTGAAATCTACCAAAAATATGGAATATGTTCCATATTTATGAAGCATACACATTAAAAATTCAAATACAATAGAATATGAATAAAAGTAAAATACCTTAAAGTAAAACTAAGTGAAATGGTTCCAAGATCTTTCAAAGTATTTGAAGATGAAAATTCTAAATGATTTGAGGCATAGACAATAAACATTCAAATATAATAGAATATTAAACAAACATTGGATCTGTTGCATATTTATGATGCATACACACTAAACATTCAAACACAATAGAATATTAATAATGTGTTGCAACAAAAACCCATTCTATATTTCTTAAGCATACACATTAAAAATTCAAATACAATAGAATAGGCATAAAAGTAAAATTAAATGAAATGGTTCCAAGATCTTTCAAAGTATTTGAAGATGTGTATGCATGAAAATGTTATAGATAACAACACTAAAAAATAGCTTTGAAGTATGTGTGTATCATATTTTGGAAGCATGCACATTGGACATTCAAATACAATATAATACTAATAATGTCTTGCAACAAAGGTTCCTGGACACAAAAAATTTAGCATTCCCGAATTAGTTTTCTTTGAAATTGATCAAAAATTAATAATGTTTGTTACATATTTCTCGAATCTGAATTTAAGTGTGTTTGTCATATACACTGAGATTGGGGCTCCCGTGGACCATTAAAAAAAATAAGTACAAGAATTAGGATTGTAGAAAGAAGAAGTGCGCGACGGTAGAGAGGAAGACCTGAAAAGAAGAAATTGGAAGTTATGAGTGTTTGGTTAGAGTTTTCTATTTAAGGAGGTATAATAACTATATTGATAAAGAAAACAAGATGACATCAATATAGACTTACTATGAATCCAATGCATTTTTTTTGTTGTCGTCGACGGTCGCTCTAATCGTGTCAACCACTTGTTGCCCTTCCTCGATGATGTTGTCCATTCTCCGTTGGAATCATTCTTCAATGTAGCTTCTCATTGGGAGCACATTGATTTCATCCTAGATTTCTATGTCGAAAAGGTCATTTTTTAATTTCCATAGATCCATTGAGATACTATGTAGACTCTGTTCAATTTCTTCAATGTGTGTCAAATAGTCCAATACCGAGCTCTCGAGCTCATCTACACGATATTCAAGGATGATGTAAAATATTTTGAAAGACAACCCCTTTAAAATATCAAGTTGTTTATCGAGGGCTTCTTTGGTCATTGACAAGGATTTGAGAATTAACTTTGGGTCTTCAACCTCATTGGTACTTCCAGCCAAGTCTATTTGGATCATGTTAGTGAATAATTCTTCCTTTTCTGATATGTCTTGTTTATATGATTCGACAATGAGCTCTAGGTTCTTAAATTTCTTTTGCCAACATGCTTTTAATATTTTGGTCCTCTTTAGGGACGGGATATTCTCTTGTCTTATTTTCATATATGAAGTGTTGATGGCATGGTTGGAAAAAGGGGTCAACACCTGTTCATAGAAACATTGATCCTTTTTTAAATTCACCTGCAAATGTTCACGCAAATCATTTGCCCTCTTTCGGAAGGAAGCTATATCTTGTGATGTTTCCTAGGATTCAACAACTAGATTCATTCTTTTGTTGATGTTATTATCTACAAGGGCTCTAGACAATGCAAGGAGGGAGGAGGATACTTTTATTTTGGATGCAGTGGTAGCAGGCACGTTTTTTGCTAAAGGACTGGAAAACTCTGGTGTAGCAATGAAAGCATCCTCAAATTTCTTGACACAGTCTTTCAGTCTGGCATTCTCCACTTCAATTTTGCCAATGGATCATCAACAACATCATCGATTACGCAGTGAAATAGGGAGATTTGGGACGACTTCATTTTCCTAAAGTTAATCTCTGTGCGATATTTGTCTTTCCTATTTGTTACATCTTTCTTTTCAATGACCATATTTTTATATTGGTTGCAAAAAAAACGCTCTGGAATACGAAGGATTCATCTTCATAAAAAATGTTGTTCTCAGCTATTTCCATTATGAATGGACCAACTTTGTGCATGTGCTCAGTTTCAATTTCAAGTTGCATCTATTCACTTCAATTTTGGGTTCGTCCGCCTGCCCTACAACAGTTTGTTTCTTCTTTGTCAGTGAAAATTTCTAAGAAATATCAATTTTTGTACAAGGAGGGTTCTGATCTCCTCATCTATTTGAAGATTTATGGGTTTCTTTCTTACTGGTGTGGACCGTTGAAGCAATGCTTCGTTATTTTTTTATCTTGGGAGTGGTGGCGGGGGACTAGGCACTCTTCTCACCAGATATGTTTCCTTCTTGTCTGTACAATTGAGTCATTCTTTGCAATGTCTCTACACCACAATCTACAGAAGAAGGATTATTATTGTCACTGTCCATGTATTTAGTTAGGCGTCTATGGATAAAAGAGCCACCAAAGCCAATTGCTAGTAAATGTTCTCGAAAAATCCCATTAGGGTCGAACCGTTTTATCCTTTCAGCATATGTCAAGTTCAAGTTCTTCAAATGGCCTGCGAATTCGTCAATATTGTTGACGTTTTTGCACATGAAGTCCTTGACTTTCCAGGGCAGAGGAATGAATTGGTTTTTTCTCTTTTCATGGAAAAAATACAACTAGTGGGTGTATTGCCTTGATATTTCTACAACAAAAATCTTGTCTGTGATGTGGCATGGAAGGAAAGAATGATTTTCCTTGGAGCCAAAGACCATTACTACACTGTGATTTTACTTTTGGTCAAGTGTGCCCTTCCTGTTGAAAAACTTGGTTGCTTGGACAGACATTCACGAAGCATCCTTCCCTCACAATAAATATTTGAAAACTGAGACAAAGTCATTAATAACTTCATAAAAAAAATGGGGGGCCTTGTGCCTCCACATGGCCTGGTACTAGAATGTTATTGGGTCGAATCCACAGTTTATTTTCTTGGAAAGATATATTTTTGGAAATAGACAACAATGCACTATTGCGAAAATCAAGTAGGATGACATGTAAAATTTATTCGATTCTTTGAATGTGACAATTGGTAACATATTTCAATGGAAATTAGCCTCCTCCAATCGAAAATGAATTGTTCCTTGACTGTGAGTACAAAATATAGATAATTATATGGGAAATGCTTGTCATGGATGTTTGTCCCGCTATTCTTGTAAAAAACCAAGCAATTTCCCAGACTAGATTTCTAAAGGAACTTACCTGCAACTTTGTGATATCTTTAGGAACTATTGTCGGGTCTTCGAGGAAATTGTCCAAGATGTCCAACCTGTTATCATGTTTTTCTAGGAACTTCTTGCAGTCTTGTCCTTTGAAGTTCAATGTTGGCTCCAATAATTTTAACATATTGCAGAAGACCCAAGGTGACAAAGAAATAGGAGAATGGTTGCGCATTGGAATAATTCTTTGGCTTGGAATATATTTTTCGGCGCACCAAGAGACCACCTCCATACAGTCAAAAAAATCATGGAAGCAACCTACACGAGTGATTCCAGAGGTCCAAATCACTTTGTTCTGGGTGGAACGGGATGAATAGTAAAAGTATGCCCTGGACCACTGGAATCTCGGGTCCTGATGTACGAAGATATTTACTGTATCTCCAAAAGACTATTGTCAACCTTCTAACATAAGTTTACAAGAACGTTTGTTTTTTCCAGACAATGAATGAAATGAAAATTTGGAAGGGATAATATAACGCTGAGCAAATCTTGGTCCAATGAGTGTGAATGGGATATCTCGTCGAGACTTCGCTCATTAATGACAATTTCGACGGATGTTGCATGATGCGTTGTTAACATTAAAGACTAGTAAGTGCACACATAGAAGTGCAAACATGGCGGATATAATAGTGAGCAATTAAGCATTGTAGATTTCTTGAATGGGCCAACGCATTGACCTGTGTTTGAGATTTAAAATCGGAAGGGACAATATAACTCTCTCGAGATCTTGGTTTAATGTGTATTAATGGGAGATATTCCCAAACGTTTCACTCATTAATGACAATGTTGACAGTTCCTGCATGGTGAGCTATTATCATGAAAATTTTCTAATTTCATATTAAGAAATAAGTACAGAGGTCGCGGGGATGGGAAAGAGTAGTTAAGCAGTGTCTAATTATGGAAAGTATTTGAGCGGGCTTCAAAATAGGGTTACAAGGTACAAATGTTTGAGGTGAGGGTGTGAAGGTCAAATTGTATATCTCGGAACCTTTTTAGTGAAATACACGTAACATCGAAGAGGGTGTGATAGGACAGTCCAGAGGGAAATTTGTATATTGTGGAAGACTGGGTAATGTTTGCATGACATGGAACAATGGAGGTGGAAATGTGAGCCCACCTATCTAGGAACCTGCAATAAAAAAAAGTGGCTTAAGTATGGAATAGTGAGATGGATGGGAAGATTAAAGCATACCAATTGCATTTCCAAAGAGAAGTAGGAAGGTGGCAGGGAAACATAACAACAAGTAAGGAATGGTTAATTATCGAAAGCGGTTGGTGACACTTCAAAATAAGGCTACAAGATACATCCAGTAGAGGTGAGGCCCCAAGGGTCAAATTATATCTCTCAGGCACGATGATGCTTTCCTGTGGACAAAATGTATATCGCGGAACTCTAGGTACTGCTTGCTAGTCATGGAACATTAGAAACTCAATCCTGAGAATGCCAGTCCGGAACCCGCAATCGAAAAAATGGCCTGGTACTAGAATGTTACTGGGTCAAATCCATAGTTTATTTTCTTGGAAAGATATATTTTTGGAAACAGACAATAATGCACTATTGCGAAAATCAAGTAGGATGACATATAAAATTAATTCGATTCTTTGAATCATGACAATTGGGAACAGATTTCAATGGAAATTAGCCTCCCCGAATCGAAAATGAATTGTTCCTTGACTGTGAAGTACAATAAATAAATAATTATATGGGAAATTCTTACCATGGATGTCTGTCCCGTTATTCTTGTAAATAGCCAAGCAATTTCCCAGATTGGATTTCTAAAGGAACTTACCTACAACTTTGTGATATCTTCGGGAACTTTTGTCGGGTCTTCGAGGAACTCGGCTAAGATGTCCAACCCGTTATCATGTTTTTATAGGAACTACTTGCAGTCTTGTCCTCTGAAGTTCAATGTTGGCTCCAATAATTTTAACATCTTGCGGAAGACCTGAGGTGACAAAGAAATAGGAGAGTAGTCCCACAATAGAATAATTCTTTGGCTTGGAATATATTTTTCGTCACACCAAGAGACCACCTCCATACAGTCAAAAACCTCAGGGACGTAGCCTGCACGAGATATTCCATAGGTCCAAATCACTTTGTTCTAGGAGGAATGGGATGAATAGTAAAAGTATGCCCTAGACCACTAGAAGATCTGGTCCTCATGTACGAAGATATTTACTGTATGTCCAAAAAACTGTTGTCAACCTACTGCCGTACATTTACAAGAATGTTTATTTTCTCTAGACGATGAATGAAATGAAAAGTGGGAAGGGATAATATAAAACTGTGCAAATATTGTTCCAATGAGTGTGAATGGAAGATTTCCTCAAGAATTTCACTCATTAATGACAATTTCGAGGTGCGTTGTTAACATTAAAGAATAGTAATTACACACATAGAAATGCGAACATGGCGGATACGATAATGAGTGATTAAGAATTGTAGATTTATTGAATGGGCCAGCTCGTCGACCCGTGTTTGAGATGAAAAATCGGAAGGGATAATATAACTCTTCGTAGATCTTGGTTTAATGTGTATTAATGGGAGATCTTCTTGAGCATTTCACTCATTAATGATAATGTTGACAGTTCCTGCATGGTGAGCTATTAGCATGAAAGGTTTCTAATTGCATATTAAGAAAGAAGTATGGAGGTCATGAGGACGGGAAAGAGTAGTTAAGCAGTGCCTAATTATGGAAAGCAGTAGAGCGAGCTTCAAAATAGGGTTACAAGGTACAAATGTTCAGGGTGAGGGCACAAGGGTCAAATTGCATGTCTCAAAAATGTTTGAGTGAAATACACGTAACACGGAATAGGGTATGATAGGACAATCAAGAGGGAAATTTGTATATTATGGAAGTTTGGGTAATGTTTGTAAGACATGGAACAATGGAGGTGAAAACATGAGCCCACCTATCTGGGAACTTGCAATCAAAAAAAGTGTCTTAAGTATGGAATAGAGAAACGGATGGGTGGATTAAAGAATACCAATTTCATTTCCAAAGAGCAGTAGGAAGGTGGTGGGGAAACAAAACAACAAGTAAGGAATGGCTAATTATTGAAAGCGGTTGGTGATGCTTCGAAATAGGGCTACAAGATACATATAGCAGAGGTGAGGTCCCGAGGGTCAAATTATATCTCTCGGGCACGATGATGATTTCCTGTGCAAAAAATGTATATCGCAGAACTCTGGGTACTCCTTGCTAGTCATGGAACATTAGAAACTCAATCTTGAGCCCGCCAGTCTAGGAACCCACAATCAAAAAAATGTCTAAGTATGAAACAAGGATACACAGTAAATGTATAGTGCCATAGAAATATAACCAAATTTGGGCTAAGTATTGAAAGGAATGGCGGACGACTGGGCTTGTGATGGGGCATTCCATCAAAAAAAATGTATATTGCGGAAGTCCTGGCACTGTTTTCAAGTTGTGGAATATTCCAAACACAATTTAGAGGCCGTCAATCTGGGAACCCGCATTCAAAAAAGTGTCCAAGTATGGAATAGGGAAATGCTGGCCTGAACTTGTTTTCTCTAATATATTGAATTTTACCTAGGAAGATCTTCTTTGCATGTTTCTTGACAAATTATTTAGTGATGGTTATTCCTCAAGACTTCGACTTATTAATGATGATCCTTACGGTTGTTGGATGATGGAATTTCAATATTAAACCTTTGGTGTTGCATATTTGGAAAGAAGTATGAGGATGAACAGAACATGAAACCGTGACTAAGAATTGCAGATTTCGTGAACTCGTCAATAGGAGGATCCAAAATAGGGTGACAAGGTCTCCCCAGAAGAAGTGAGGCCCCGACAGTCAAATTGTATTGCTCGAAACATTTGAATGCATAATATGTAACACGAAAGACGGGACAATGTCGGAATCTGGTAGTCAATTTGTATATTGTAGAGGGTTGGATGCCAACTATTTCGTACCAGTCTGTTCAGTTGTCACTAGTAAGAGCATAACTAATGTATGTTAGGAAGGATAGAAAGTTGGTAGGGATGGAAGGCGGTGACATATACTTTGAAACATTTGTGAACCATGGTAGAGTGAAGCTTGTGAGTTTGAGGACTCTGTGGTGGAATTGTAGATCACAGAAATTTTGAGTGCAAGATATATATCACAAAACAAGAAGTAGTAGAGTTTGAAAGTGCCAACTCGAATATCGCGGCCATAAAATTGGTCAAGTATGGAAAGGAACAACGGTCAGTTGGATTCGTCATGTTATAACATAAATGGAGATGAAGATATGTCATCCCTCCAATGCTGGAACCCATGATCATAGAAAGGCGACTTAGTATATAACCAGAAAGCGATAATACATGGGAACAAGAACAGGGAAAAAGGGCTCAGGAGTCTGCGGTGGAATTGTAGATCATGGAAATTTTGAGTGGAAGATGTATATCATATAATACGAAGTAACAGAGTTCGAAAGAGCCAACCCGAAACAGTGACTTAGAATTGGATATTTCGTGAACCCGTCAACATGAGGATACAAAATAGCGTGACAAGGTCTCCCCATAAGACGTGAGGCCTCGACGGTCAATTTGTATCGCTCGAAACATTTGAATGCATAATATGTAACATGGAAGAGGGGACGATGTCAGAATCTAGTAGTCAATTTGTATATTGTGTAGGGCCAGATGCCAACTATTTCATACCAGTGTGTTCATTTTTCACTAGTAAGAGCATAACTAATGCATATTAGGAAGGACAGGAAGTTAGTGGTGATGGAGGGCAGAGATAGATACTTTGAAACATTTGTGAACTATGGTAGACTGAAGCTTGTGAGTTCGAGGAGTTTGCAGTGGAATTTTATATCACAAAAGTTTTGAGTGCAAGATGTATATCATGGAACAAGAAGCAGTAGAGTTTGAAAGAACCAACAGGGAAATCGCGGCCATCAAATTGGCTAAGTATGGAAAGGAACAGTGGTTGGTCAGATTTGTCAAGTGAGGATATATATGGAGATGAAGATATGTCATCCTTCCAATGCTAGAACTCGTGATCATAGAAAGGAGACTAAGTACATAACTAGAAAGCGATAATACACAGGAAGAATAAAAGGGAAAAAGGGATAAGGAGTCTACGGTGGAACTGTAGATCACGGAAATTTTGAGTGTAAGATGTATATCATGCAAAAGAGGCAGTAGAGTTCGAAAGCGCCAACCCAAATACCGCGGGCATAAAATTGGCTGAGTATGGAAAGGAACAACGGTTGGTCATATTCATCAAGTGAGGATATATATGTACATAAATATATGTAATCCTACCAACACTGGAACCCGTGATCATAGAAAGGTGAGTAAGTATATAACTAGAAAGGGATAATACATGGAAATAAGGCAAGGGAAAAAGAGATAAGTATCTCATAGAAGAACATCTACTGTTCGTTTATTAATTCCAATCCTTTTGAACTGCTGGTGACTTATCACTAGTAAAAGAACAAATTGCAGATCACGGTAGTTATTTGGGTCCAAGATGTATATTACAGAAGAAGGGATATAAGTGTTGGATACTGCAAACCCGGGACCCAAGGATTAGATAATTGGACAAGTATTGAAAGGGACCACAGTCGGTTGGGCTCATGGTCTGAAGATATAGATAAAGAGTCTCCAATTTGCGAATCCAGGAGGTCGTAATCATATATATGTGACTAAATATAGAACCACAAAGGGATAATAGAGGGGGAGAAAATAGTAAAAATTAAGAGAAAGTGTTTATATTTATTCCAATAATATTCATATTCATATTTATTAATAGATTATTTTTGGTCCAAATGAAGATCATCTTCCAATTTGAAGGATCTTGTTCAGTTCGCAAATTTCATTGAAATCCATAAGCAACATAAATGAAAATCATCTTCCAATTTGTAGGATCTTCTTCGATTCGCAAATTTCGTTGAAATCCATAAGAAACATCTATTGTTTGTTTATTAATGAAAATCCTTTTGAACCCCTTGTAAGTTTTCACTAGTAAAAGAATAAATTGCAGATCACATAAGTTCTTTGGGTGCAAGATGTATATGATGGAACAGGGGACATATGTGTTGGATACCGCAAACCCAGGACCTGATGATCCGATAATTAGCTAATTATTGAATTGGACCACGGTTGGTCGGGCTTATGTTGTGAAGATATAGATAAAGAGTTGCCAATTTGTGAAGCCATGAGGCCATGATAATAAAGATGTGACTAAATATAGAACCAAAAAGGGATAATACAAGGAGGTAAAGAGGAAAAATTAAGAGTTTTTATACATTCCAGCGGGCAAATTGTATATTATAGAACTCCGGGCACTGTTTTCAACTCGTGGAAGACTCGAAACACAATTTTGAGGCTGTCAATCAGAGAACCCGCAATCGAAAAAGTGTCCAAGTATGGAATAGGGAAACACTGGTCGGGACTTGTGTTTACTAATATATTCAAATTTGCAATAGCTTTGCCATTACCTGGCAAAATCTTCTTTGCATGTTTCTGGACACGTTTTGTAGGGATGGTCGACGGCCAAATTGTATAGCTGGGAATATTTGAAAGCATAATGTGTAACACAAAAGAGGGGATGATGTCAGAGTACGGTAGTCAATTTGTATATGGTGGAGGACCGTGTGCCAATTCTTTCATACCAGTGTGTTCATTTGTCACTAGTAAGAGCATAGGTAATGTATATTAGGAAGGATGCGAAGTTAGTGGGGATGGAAGGTAGAGACAAATACTTTGAGCGAAGTTAATGTATTCGAGGAGCCCACATTGAAATTGTAGATCATATAAGTTTTGAGTGCAATATGTATATCACACAACAATAAGCAGTTGAGTTCGTAAGTGCCAACCCGGCAACCGGGGCCATAAAATTGGCTAAGTATGGAAACGACCAATGGTCAGTCAGATTCATCATGTGAGGATATAGATGGACATGAAGATATGCCAACCCGCTAACCTTGGAACCAGATATCATAGAAAGGTGACTAATTATATAACCAAAAAGAGATAATGGATGGGAAGAAGAAAAGGCGAGTTCGCATGCATCAACCCGACAACCGTGGCCATAAAATTGACTAAGTGTGGAAAGGAACAATGGTCGGTTAGATTCATCATGTGAGGATATAGATGGAGATGGAGATATATCAGTTGACCAAAACTGAAACCCACGATCATAGAAAGGAGACTAAGTATATAACTAGAAAAGGATAATGGATGGGAAGAAGAAAAGGGGAAAAGGGATAAGTATCTGATAGTAGAAAATCCATTTTTCATTTATTAATGCCAATGTTTTCGAACCCCTGTTGGGTTCTCACTAGTAAAAGCATAAATTGCAGATCACAAAAGTTCTTTGGGTGTAAGATGTATATGAATAAACAAGGAACATAGGTGTTGGATACCACAAACTTTTGACCTAGTTGCCAGATAATTGGCTAAGTATTGGCTAAGAAAAAAATTTCATATTTATTTCAATAGTATTGATATTAATATATATTAATAGATTATTTATGTTTCAAATGAAAATCATCTCCCAATTTGCAGGATGTTGTTCGGTTCGCAAATTTTGTTGAAACCAAGGAAGTTTTGAGTGCAAGATGTATATAATGCAACAAGAACGAATAGAGATCAAAAGTTCCAACCCGACAACCATGGCCTTAAAATTGGCTAAGTGTGGAAAGGAACAACGGTCGATCAAATTCTCCATGTGAGGCTATAGATGGAGATGAATATATGTCATCCCACCAACCCTGGAACCCACGATCATAGAAATTCAACTAAGTATATAACTAGAAAGAGATAATAGAGGGGAAGAAGAAAAGGGTAAAAGGTCTAAGTATCTCATAGAAGAAAATGTAATGTTCCTTTATTAATGCTAATGTTTCCGAACCCCTAATGAGTTCTCACTAGTTAAAGCATAAATTATAGATCACAGAAGTTATTTAGCTGGAAGATGTATATGAAGGAACATGATGCATAGGCGTTGCATACCACAAATGTGAGACCTAGTGGCTAGATAATTGGATAGGTTTTCGTCAAGAGAAAGTTGTTATATGTATTCCAATAGTACTCATATTAGTATATATTCATGGATATTATCAAATAGAAGAAGTTGAAATATATGCAAGATATTGAACATGAACATGGCTTCAACACTTGAGTTTCCTTGTTGTAATAGTCATTAATTCAATCTATTTAAGGGACCTGAAGAATGAAAGCAGGACGAGTCCTCCAATTTTTTCTTTAAGTATAGGGTGGGCGCCACATAACTATTGCCTATGATAAATTATTCTTCCATGTAGAATGTAAGCAACGAACATAGCAGCCTTTATTTAAATCGAAGTACTCGGAAGAAAAAAGAAAAGCTTGTCGTCCATGTTTAACGACACACACAAAAAAGGTACAAAATAAAATGAAAAGAAATAACATAGATTTGAAAACACCATAGAAAAATAAAACCACAAATATTCTATATTCAAATAAGATGGGTTACAAAATATAGCTGAGATAATTTGCCACAATGACTGTGATTTGGCCTGCCACCGACCAATAAAAAATGTGTACAATAACAAGCCTGTTGACAATCTTCTTGACGATCAAATGCTTGATTTGTAAAAAACAATGAGTTGAATATCAATTTTGGGTCTTGGACTTAATTGGTGTTGCGAACTAGATCTATCCCATACTTTTGAATAGCTCGTCTCTTCTAGACATGGCCTGCTTACATTGGTTGGTCATTCAACATTCCATTATTTGTTAAGTGTTAATTTCCCTATGCCCTCGAAAACTTGGGGTTTAAGGTGCCTTCCTCATAATGTTCCTGACCATTGACATCTGAGACAACTTAGAAATGTGATTCAATTCCAATTCAAAGTCGAGGGAATCGTTTTATGTGATGTCAGTTATGGGGGAAACAAATTGTGTTAGGCAACAAAATCTGAGACAAAAAAAAAAATTCAACTATGTTGTRRCTATTATTCTCCCTGTGTTCGATCATCTGTTTGGTTGAAAATCCTRCCTRAAKATTTGTATGTTGAAATTATTTGYTTTATTACAGTAAATTAGAAGGAACATMSAAGCCAGCTGAAAAATGTTCTTTTGTTGAAGTACATGACTTCTTCCAGCAACACGGTCCTYGTAATTGTATCAAATGTTGCAGATTGCATCACAATATATCTTTCGTYRTAGAGGTGGAAAACCTWGTRGCCCAAAAAAAGGTATGGAATGTTTGGAAGTGATGCCAAATATTACTCCATGCCCGAATACACTCAATAGGAAATTGTAAAATTGGATACCAACCAACGTGAGAATCTGTATGGGAGTTTGAATCAATATTCTGAAACTACATAATGTTTATGCCAAAGTTGTAACAGAATTGACATAAAGCTAATTTCTATGTCAAATAGTATTGAGAGACCTCTGGATGCAGCAAGAGACTCTACATAAAATCAAATTTCTATCTAGGTAAGTTTCACCTTCAAGCATCCCCATAGGCGATGACCCCAGGCTGCAGATAGCTTAGGCCTCAGACATTGACATTGACGGTGGCAATGGGAATAGTGCTATTGACTGCACTGTGGCGATGCGATGAACAAGTAGGGTTTCCATTGTCAAATTACTTAAAATGAAGGATTGTCAAACCTGCAAAGAACATCGAATTTGGTTTTGCTTTCTCATGAAATCTACAATCTTGGTTTGAGTCCATAAATCTTTAGATGTTGGGTTTCATGTGAGATAATGACCTTGACATTAGGCAAATTCCAGACATCCATTATCTTACATTGCAATGTTAATTCAGTTTCCATTATGGATGACGACTCAATTTCATTGGCACAAAAAATATTAATTTTTTGATTACTTAACATCCTTGAAGGACGTGAACCCCAAACAATACCTGAATTTTTTTGAACATGTGTCTATTAAAAAAAAGTACATTGTTTTGCATTAAAAAAAAAATTGTATGGTCTGAATTTTTTAATTTTTTTTATTATCAAATATCACATAAATTGCAACAGAAGAAATGCATTTTCCCCATCCAATGCAAGGGAAACAACATGAAGATTGGCATTAGGCTGAAACAGATCTGGAAACACACCACTACATTAAGGTCTCTTCTAAAGAATGAAATAAGATGATTACATGAAGGTGGTAGTAAAAGGTAATTTTCATAAAATAAATCATTACCTAGACACGAGAAACCTATTGCAGAAGGTGGTAGTATAAAGTAATCCTCATAAAATGTTGCAAAGTCCATAATCCAGTTATATGTGTAGGAGTAGTAAAATAAAAAATGTGCAGTAGCGATAGAAAGTTTATTGTATGTGGACTCTGTAACTACATCCAAAGGACAAGGAACAAACTGTTTATTGTATGTGGACTCTGTAACTACATCCAAAAGACAGGGAACAAACTTTGACAAAGAACATGGCTTTCTATCAAGTCTGTTACCACACCCAAAAGTAGCTCAACAGAGTTTGAAATAAAAACTTTTGTAATTTTAGTATGTCGTTTTATCCACCCACACAATTTCTCTTACCTGCCTCTGGGTACATTCACGTATGGAGCAATATTTCGAGTCATTTATGAATATTACAGACCATTTTTCAATCCATGGTAAGTGCAACTCCTCTGATGAAGACAGATTCTTGTGTGCTCTGCAGAATTAGATACACCTGCCAAATATGTGTTGTTGGAAGAAACTGTATACTTCAACAAAGGAGCATTTTGCAGGTGACCAAAAAATTCCTTCCAAGTCCCAGCAAGAAAACAAAGAATATCAACAGACAAATCTCCAGGCAGGTTTTTCAACCAACTAAAGAATATAATACAGGAAGAACACCAACTAGGAGATACTTGTTTTTTTTTTACCTATTTGAGTTTTTGTTGGATAACAGAGTATTCTTTTGGCTCAAACCTCACGTCACATAAAACCATTCTCTCTCCTTTCATTTGGGCCTCAATGGAATATCTAAGTTTCCTTCCATGTCCATGACTAGGAACATTATAATGAAGGAACCCTAAAGCCCAACTCTTTGATGATAGAGAGAAATGGCAATAAGTATTTAAAAGCAACGGTGGAGGATGACAATATGATCTTCCGTAGATTTTGGTTTAATTCATCTTAATGAAATATTCCCTCGATATTTTCGCTTATTAATGCCAATATTTTCAAATATGTGCATTGAATAATGACTAATAACATGTAATAACATTCCCATATCCAAGAAGATTCTCAAATTTTACAACATGTAACATATGCACATTATTAAAGACAGACATCACGTCAATGCCTCTATGGATGACACGTTCATGGATGGCAATGAGGTAGTATAGTGTTACACTATTACTATGATGAAGCCTTTAAAAAACTAAAAGAGACAATATTTGTTTTTGCAAATTCAAAATGCAGGCAAAAATAATTATTAGATCCCATAATATTCGACTGTCTATGCATTTTAAGGAAAAATTCTCAAATCTAACAACATCTAACATATGCATAGTATTAAAGATGGACATCATGTCAAGGCCTCTGTGGATGACACGTTCATGGATGGTAGCGAGGTAGTGCAGTATTGCACTGTTACTATGATGAAGCCTTTAAAAAACTAAAAGAGAAAATATTGTTTTTTGCAAATTCAAAATGCAGGCAAATAAATTATCAGATCCCATAAGATTCATTTGTCTATGCACTTTAATGGGAGATGTCCTCGATATTTCCACTTATTAAAGCCAATATTTTCAAACCTGTCTGGTTGGTTGCCACTTTTGAAAGAATAATTAATGTCCATTGGGAAGGGTGGAAGGTAGAGAGGATGAAGGGGAGAGACAAAATTCTTTTAAACTTTTCTAAACCCGGGAACGTGTGAACACGCGAAACTTTGAAAACTCGACTAAGTATGGAAAGGTAGGTCAGAAACATAGAATCATCGTAGGTAGAGGAAGGGTTGTGAGTTCGAGGAGTGCGGCATCAAATTGTAGAGAACAGAAGTTGTGGGTACAATATGTATACACCAACCACGAGTTACCATAGTTCGATTACACCTATCCGCGAACCCGTGTTCATATAATTTTCTAAGTATGCAACTGACTAGTGGTTGGTCAGAATCATGATGTGAATATATAGATGGAGATAACGATTTTTCAAATCACCAAACCGGGAACCCGCGAGAACATAAATGTGAGAAAGTATAGAAACAGAAACACATAATAGAGCGAAAGAACAAAAGGTAAAAAATGGGAAAGTTTACAAGAGGAAAAAAAAAGGAGAGAATAACTATATTTCTCAGACAAAAACACTTACTCTCATAACTATGAAACTATAATAGGAAATAAACCATGTAAAAAGCATCACTAGCTATGAAATATAGTTGTATTCCGACAAACTCTGGTTAAAGCCGTAAGAGATGAAATTTACATTGACAACAAAATTTTGCATGCTATTATATGTTAATAGTATTTTATGGGGAGCCAACTGCAAAACAATGTAACAATAGATCCAACTGCAGATGAAGCACCCCAACGTTGCAAATCTTAGGAAAACAAGAGAAAGCAACAAATAACAACACAATTAAGAAGCACAAAAATGCCCAACTGCCGCCATAGGATCCAAACCCTGCAAAACTGAATCAAACAACAATAAGAAGCATCCAAAGAACAATGAAGAAAGCACCAACCAGTCGACCAGGAATGTCACAATCCCAAACGCGGTTGTAGAACCCCAAACATGCAAACTGCAACAAGACGAACAAGAAAACAAGAACAAAAACAACAAGAAAATAATAAATCAATGAAGATGCAAGAAAAAATTATGAACCAGTGAACCAACAATGTCGTTGAAGCACAATATTACCCAAATTAACTGTAGAGAACATTTCATATAAAAAAAAAATGGAAGAAAATGTATTGTAGCAAGCCTGCTAAGTAAACATTTAATGCTGCAAAGCTTGTTAGGTAAGCATTTACGTCTATTAGAAGCTCTGTAAAAATTTAAGAAAGAATGATGTGTGGCAGGTCTCTTACTTACCAAAAAAAAAATTATTATAATTTATTATAAAATAAAATTATTAACAATAGCTCAAACAATAGGGAATGTATTTGAAGGACAAACTTTGGATATGCTAGCATATCAAACATTGGGATAAATTTACCTAGCAGAATATGATAACACAAACATTCGAACTAATGCTAGCATTAATCCACATTCAAGCAATGCATGAGAAAAATATATGATTCAAAAAGACTGTATATGATCAAAAAGTTTGGATATGCTAACATATAAAACATTGGGAATAGAGAAGCCAACAATAAGACCTCCAATCTCTTATCCAATCAAATCATTATGTATATCATACTATTTATTATATAAAAATCAATGTTTTTAGTTCCCTAGTTCCAACAATAGATATTATGCAAATATTTGTGGTCAAAGGACAAACTAATATGAAGTCAACGAATTATCAATCGCTATAGTCCCTCTATGACTATGGCAGGGACTAATAACTTAAAAGTATAAGTAAATAACTTAAAAGGATAAGTAAAGTGTCCAATATTGCCTTGATTTATATCAAATATTTATTAAATAAAAGAATAATCCTTTAATTAAATTAAAGATATTATTTTAATAACTTAGATAAAAATATATTTTATCATGTTCAATATTGTGATTTACAAAATAATGGAAATGTTTTCTTTTATAAATAGTGACATTTATAAATAGTTCTCACAAGTTTTATACCAAACATATGTTAGGTAAAAGAATAATCCTTCACTACTACATATGGGTAGATTATTCCTAGAAATTTTTCCACATTTCCATTATTTTCATGCTTTTATTAAATTGGGCACGATTATCATCACTATTTCCACGAACATTCATCGCTATAGGGAAGAATATTGCCTACCTCAAAAGAACCTGCTAACACATGTGGCTTGCAACGACTAGTTGACTTTTTGCAGGTCAACTCATGCATTTTCATCGCTATATCGACGATAATCAATCTATATATACCCGACTTAAGAGACTTTTCAACACATTTGCTATAGTTGCAACACTGTTCGTGGATTTTGTTTGAGATGTTTATTTTTTCCGTTACCCACCAATTGAACAAATCTAATTCTCGATCTACATAGCTCAGATTTTTAACTTGCAAGGTTAGTATGCTTTTTTATTCATTTATTTACATATACTCATTTAACTTGTAATTTTTTGTTCAAATGAAATTTCATGTAGCTTTTTTTTTCCTTGATAATATATTATATGTGCATTACCATATTTCAAAATTGTTATGTTATTGGTTTTTGGATCTAGTTAGTATATC
>JZKD02S1672753.1:1034344-1067001 GCA_000966675.3 Picea glauca
CCACTTCTAATTTCTCCATTAAATTTATTATTGAAATAATTTATTTTTTATTCACTTTGAATTATAATACACTCATTACTTCACTTTATTATTTACCTTTTAAAATTTCTTAAACAACTTTGACTACTTTGACCTTTTGGGTCTTCTAGATGACATATGAGGTTCCTCCAACTTCGTAAGGCCATAACTCTCAAACCGTGAGAAGTTATGTGATGTCCCACATACCACCAGAAATGGAATGAAATTTAATATACATATAGAATAGTATTATCTAAAAATATATCATAACTCATACCATTATGCATTAAACAAACTTGGGTCCATTACCCAAACCTGGGGTCTCCAACTTCTCATGTCCATAACTCTCTAACCGTGAGGAGTTACGTGATGTTCCACATACCACCAGGAATGTAATGACAAGAACTATCCATATAGGATAGTTTACCTGACAAATTCATTGTCCTTCATCTCATTATTCCACAATTAAGCATGGGTTCTCTTACTCCGCAAAGCATCTTCCCATGAGGGATTTCACCATAAGGGGACCACTTTGGACTTCGTCTATATTTACTTCTTATAAAACATGAAAAGACAATAATGAGTCATCTTTACATCAAACAATATTGGGTGCATTACCCAAACCTTTGTGCTGCGGGGCTTTCTTCAGGGGTTTACATCAATGACAACCAACCTTAATCAACAATCTCCCCCTTTGGCATTGATGGCAACACTTTGATACAATACTAAAATCATATGACACATGCTCCCTTTGGAACCATGCCTCTTTCATCTGTATCTGATAAATTTTCCTCTATCCTCTACATCTGATAAATCTTCTCCCCCTGGAACCATGCCTCTATCCTCTACATCTTATATATCTTTCCCCCTTTGTCATCAATGGCAAAGGTATATTTCCATCCGGGGCTTCTCCCCCTAAAAGAACTGTCCTCTTATGGTGCTTCCTCATGTACATATAAGATATATAATATAGGCATTCAAAAAGAATTCATTTTGGAGTATAAATAACTCCAAGTCTTTGGAAAAGAAATTCAAAGGCTTCCCATGGAAGTGGTTTTGTAAAGATGTCTTCCACTTGTTCTTTTGTGCCCACATACTCAACTCTGATGTTATTTTCTACAACTTGTTCCCGTAGAAAGTGACACTTGATTGGAATGTGCTTCGTCTTGGAGTGCATCACCAGGTTTTTTGAGATACTGATGGCACTTATATTATCACAATATATTGGAATGGCCTCATCATACTCAACCTGTATATATGTCAAAGTTTGTTTCATCCAAAGAACCTGTGTACAAAATGTTGTTGCTACAATATACTCTGCCTCGACTATAGATAGAGATATTGATTATTGTTTCTTCCTTATCCATGATACCAAACAATCACCTAAGTAGAACCCTGCCCCATTGGTGCTTCATTGGTCATCAATACAACCTACCTAATATGCATCTGTCTAGGCAATAAGTGATAGATCTTTTCCTTTTGGATATCGTAATCCAAACTCTTTTTTTTTTTGAGATATATGAAAATCCTCTTTACTGCTAATACATGTGATTCCTTTGGTGTTGCTTGAAAGTGTGCCACGTATCCAACTACTTCCATTACATTTGTTCTAGATGCTATCACATATAGTAGGCTGCCAATCATTGACCTGTATTTCCTCTGATCTGTAGACCTCAAATCATCATCTTTTCTCAACTTACAACTGGTTTGCATGGGAGTGATAATTGGTTTGCAATCTTCCATTCCGAACCTCTTTAGCATTTCTATGATATACTTGGTTTGATAAATAAAAATTCCTTGGTTGATTTGACGTATCTAATGCCCCATAAAGAAGGATAGTTCTCCAAGTAAAGACATTTCAAATTCATTCTACATGTATTTTGCAAATTTATGTCTTAACCTGTCATCATCACTACCAAAAATAATATCATCAACATAAAATTCAATTAATAAAATATTAGCTTGACTTACCTTGATGTAGAGGTTGTTGTCTGCACTTCCTTTTCTGAACCTTGCCTACTGCACATACTTATCCAGGCTAGAGTATCATGCTCTAGGAGCCTGTTTTAGACCATACAAGGCCTTCTTTAATTTACATACATAGTTTGTGTTCTCTGACAACTGAAATCCTTCTGGTTGTTCAATGTCGACTTCTTCTTCAAGTTCCCCATTCAGAAAAGATGATTTTACGTCCATTTGATATGCTTTAAAATTTTTGGAGCATGCATAAGCTAAAAGTAAACAGATTGCTTCCATTCTGCCAACTGGGGCAAATGTCTTATCAAAGTCGATTCCTTCAATCTGTGCATATCCTTTACATAACAATCTAGATTTGTTCCTTGTAGCCTGTCCATATTCATTCGATTTATTCCTGAAAACCCATTTTGTGTCGATCACATTCTTATTCTTTGGTCTTGGAACAAATTCCCAAGTGTCATTTTTCTCTATTTGATCCAATTCTTCATCCATGGCCTTATTCCAAAATTCATCCTTGTTGGATTCTTCAAAAGAGTTTGGTTCAATTGTAGATAAGAGTGCTAGGTGTGTTTGTTCTGGTGAATAGATTTTTTCTTCTAGTCTTAACTCTTGCATCTTTGTTTCCAATAATTTGATCTGAAGGATGATTCTTCTGTACTCATTTGCTAGGTGTCTTTGGAGATACTTTCTGAACTTGCTCTTCTACTTCTGTCAAATTCTCTTAATCTTCATCTTCTTCTTCCACTTCTTTTTCATCTTCTTTTTCGAAAATTTGTTCGATTGATTTGTTTTCTTCTTCCTTTGATTTTGGTCTGCCTGTTTCATCAATTGTTACGTTGATGCTTTCCACAACTTTGTTCAATATTAGATTGTAAAACTTGTATGCTTTCCTTGTTCTTGAGTAACCAACAAGTATTCATTTGTCCAAATGAGATTCAAACTTTCCCATTATTCCATATTCTCTTTTGATGTAGCATTTTCTTCCAAAAGCTCTGAAGTGCTTCACATTTGTTGGTCTTCCTTTCCATAGCTCATAGGGAATTTTATCAGTGTTGTTTCAGAGAATTACTCTATTTTGAATGTGAACTGTTGTATGCACTGCCTGTGTCAAAAATATATCTGTCAATTTGGAATCCATTAGCATTGTTTGAGCAATTTCTTGTACTGTCCTATTTTTTCTTTCAACAACTCCATTCTGTTGAGGTGTCCTAGCAACAGAGAATTGCCTTTTTATTCCATGAATGCTATAGTATTCCATAAATTCCTTTCAAGTGACCTCTCCTCCATTATCATATCTCAAACATTTGATTCTTGAATCCATCTCATTTTCAACCATTTCCTTGTATATCTTGAAGTTTTCAAAAGCTTCTGACTTGTTCTTGAGAAAGAAAACTGCAGTCATTCTTGTATAATCGTCAACTAATAACATAAAGTATTTTTCACCTTTTAAGCCCTTTGTCATAGTTGGTCCAACTAGATCAATGTGAACAATTTCCAGTGGTCTTGTTGTTGAATATTCCTTTGATTTGAACCTGGTCTTTGTTTGATATCCTTGTTGACAATGCTTGCATAAAGTGTTGGTTGGTTTCGTCATCTTGGGAATTTCTATGACTGCTTCTCTTTTGTTGACTTTGACAAGGTTATCAAAATTCATGTGACCCATTCTTCTATGCTATAGCCAAATTTCATATTCCTTTCCTAGACAACACTTTTAATTTCCAATTTCACTAAACACATATATGTTGTTTGAAGTTCTTGCAGCTGTACCGACCAATTTCCTTGAACCTTATTTTCTTATCTCACACTTTTCTGAATCGAAAGTAAGTTTATGACCTTGGTCACACATTTGACTCACACTTAGAAGATTATGTTTCATATCTTCTACCAGTAGAACATTTTGTGCCTTTTCATTCTTGTTCCCAATTTAGACTATGCCTTCTCCATTGATTTTGGATGAATTATCATTTCTGAAGGATACTAATCCATTTTTGTATTTTTGTAATGTAAGAAATTTGTCTTTATCACCTGTCATGTGTTTTGAACATCCACTGTCAACATACCAACCATGTTTCTTCTGCTTAGATTGTAGAGCGATTGTGCATTCTTCATTATTATACTGATCTTGCTTTCTTATCCATGTCATTTTCTGAGGTTGTTGTTTGTCACTGTTGTTATTCTATTGAGGTTCTTTACGAGGGACTGCCATTCTACAATCCTTGGCCATGTGTCCAAAATTGTTACATTTGTAACATTCCACTTCAGTTTTCAAATATTCAAACCTGTTGTAACTTCTTCTTTGTGTGTCACTAGGTCTCCTTGAATAATCTCTTTCTGTATAACTCTCAAAGTTGTTACTGTTCCTGTTGTTAGCTCTGCAATTCACAACTTTATGTCCAAAATTATTACATGCATAACATAAAACAAAAAATATAGTTTGATACCTGGGATTTGAAGATCTTCTAAAGGGAGGTGCTCTTATGAATCCTTCTTCTTATTGAGGCCTATCTGTCTATTGTGGATTCTGAAATCTGAATCTTCTTGGTGGAGGAGTGTCCCTGTAATCTTCCTCGTATACCTTCCTATCCTCTTTGATTGTTTCTACATAGCTCTTTGGATTTGTTTCTTGCTATTTTGTTTTGGATCTTGATCCCTTTTCTGTCTTATTGTATCCAAGTCTCGACTTGTCAAGATGATATTTTTGACTGCTGATAATGTCATCCAGAACTTTTGAGCTATTCTTCATATTTTTCTTTTGAATATCATTTCTTAGTATGATAACCTCTGCTTCCAAGTTTCCAATGATCTTATCCTTTTATTCTAGTTGTTCTTTGAGTGCTTCTTCAATTCTTTTATCTTCTTCTATTTGAACCTTCAATTTTGTGATCATTTGTTCCAGTTCTCGAGTGTCCTTTTTCTTGTCTAGTTCTGCTTGTAGTTTCTTGTTTTTCTTGTTTTATCTTCTGATAACTTCGATGACACACATTATTTCTTCTCGATAGTTGACTTCTGCCTCTTCAATTTCTTCTTCGGCTTCTTAACATTCTTCTTCGGCTTCTTCATATTCTGCTTCAGAGTCTTCTTTGTCAGAGTCTTTTACTGCCATGAATAGAACTCTTCCTATCTCATTGTCACTGACTTCATCTTCATCTGATGATGAGATGTATTCTTTGGTGTATAAGCTTTTCTTGAAAACTTTATTTGTAGTTATTTTTCCTTTATATGTGTGTTTTCCTTTTGAGTAACCTTCATCATTTCTCTTTTTCTTATGAGGACATTTGTTAGCAAAATGACCAATACCATCACAATTAAAACAAATTAAAGGGAGCTACCTCTATACCTACTGTTGGTTCTCTTGTTTAGTCTTTTGACGAAGTTGGCCACTTCTTCATCATCTTCTTAGGAATCACTATTGCTGCTATATTCTTCTTGTTCCTTTTTCTTTTGCTTTGATCTTTTGGATTCCTTAAAGGCTACTTCTTTTACATTTGGATTTTCCTGCTCAGTTCTCATTTCATATGCTGTGAAGATTCCATGCAGTTTGTCCATGCTTCTTGATTCTAGATCCAATATTTCTTCTAGTGTTGATATCTTAGGGTTGACTATCATAGGAAGAGATCTTAGTATCTTTTGAACAATTATAGATTCTTCAATTTCTTCTCTCAATCCTATGATTGCATTCACTATTTCATCGACTCGTAAGAAGTAGGCTACGATATCTTCATCTTCCTTCATTTTTAGTTGTTTGAACTAACCTCTGTAAGTATGAAGCTTTGTTGCATTGACTTTTGATTCTCCTTCACAAATATTTTGAAGTTTGTCCCAAATATCTTTAGCGGATTTACAATGTGCAAATTTGGTGAATACTATATCACTGAGACCATTCAAAAGTGAATTTATGTCTTTGGAATTATTCTCACCGAGTTTTACTACTTTGTCATTTGTTGGTGGAACTGCTGGTGATGTGTATCCATCTACAATTGATTGCCAAACTTGAAATCCCTGTGCCTGTATATATGTCCTCATCCTTATGCTAAAAAAAACATACTTTTGTCCATCAAACTGTGGTATTCCATTTTTATATGAGTTGGTACTCTCCATGATCTACCTTTCATTGGTTAAACTGATTTCTGAAGGAACCTACTCTGATACCAATTGTTGGATTACTGAGAAGGGGGGTGAATCAGTAATAGAGCAATTTAATCATTTTTAAACATATAATCCAAGTGTTATATCAATGAAGCATTATCATCCAATAATTGCAGAGTAAATAAGAAATGAACAAATGAACAAACATACACATACACAGTACACCAGTGTTTTACATGGAAACACAAATCGGGAGAAAACCACAGAATGCTTTTTCTTATATGTCTTGAAGAATTACATTCATTGGAAGCACCAACTTCCTTTGTTTTCCATTTGCAACTAGAAGAAGGCTCCAACCCCCTAGTTTCTTAGGCTACAATGTAACATCCCACTCTGGTGCACTGAGCGAACTTATTCTTTGAGGACACTTGCTCGCAAGTGATCCGGATTATTATGCTATTAAAACATTTGACTTTGATTATGATGTGTTATGGGTAGATGACATGTTGTTTTACTGCATTGACATAGACAGGTGCAATTGACTCGGTTTTACTCAGTGTGCAGGGTTTTGGACCTTGAGGATGTAGAGGCATCGATGGAACCCCTTGGACTATGAATCGAATCAGGGAGTGTGCCATTGGGGTTTAATTGTTTTACTGTGATGTTGGTACATTTGATTAGATGATATGATATGGATATGTTTTGATAATATTTGCTGATGATGCAGGCTGATGATAGCTTGCCGACTAGACTCACATATGGAGTAAAGGGGTCACACATGACTACCAGAGAGGTTGAGGGAGAGGTGTGGACAGTAGCCCTGCCACATCCTACTAGCACTCCCGCCATGGCTCAAACTATAGGTTAACGATTATCTAGTTTGAGAGGACCCATGATGTCGTGAGGGCAGACTGCGACAGTCGCTCATGATGATTCTAAGGGGTGGACAATAAGGTCGGGGCCTTATTCCTTAGAAGCCCTTAGTCTCCCACAAGTTCACCTAGCGGAGTGTTGACTCCAGTGGTTGTTGATGTCTACCAATTAGTCAAGAGGTGAGTGACACCCTTGGAGCATGTAGTGCGTCCTGAAGGGCACGTCACGCAAAAGAATAGATGAGGCGAGTGGCACCCTTGGAGCACCTAGTGCATCCTGAAGGGCATGTCGCATTGATGATGATAGGGGGTTGAACCTAGATGGACCTAAGACAATTAACACATCAAGAAATTTTAAAACAACTCCCCTAATTAAATGTCGCCCAGTCTAGAATCTAAGTTCTAAGTCTAAAACTTCGCTAGGGGTAAAATCTTGTCTACCCTTAAGAAAATATCTATATAAAAATAAAATAATAAAACGTTAAAATAAAAACCATTTATGTAATGATTTTTGTCTTCATAAATTTTTGGGTAAAATGAAGAGAGTAAGAAATTAAATAAAATCTGTGGGTATAAAATGTAAAGAAGAAATTAATTATTTTAACTTTTGATAGTTTAAAAAGATATTGCATTAATAATAAAAGTAAAAAGAGGTTAATTTTCACAACTGTCATTTCTAGCTCATAAAAAGGGGAAAGAAGGAAATATAAAAATTAGGAAATTAGGGAAAGGAGGTAACCTAAAGAGGGAAAGAGGGAAACCAATTTAGTAAAGAATCTGCATTTAAGAACCTTCTAATTTTAAACTGATTTAGCAATTTCATTTTAGGGAAAGCCTTTAAAACATGTAAGGGAATCTACGGACACCTAGGAGTGATTTTAGGAGTAACTCTAGGTGGGTAAGGGAAATAAGACAATTAATTAATTAAAGAAAATAATTAATGGAGAAAAGTGGGGGATGGGTGACACTTGTATGAAGGAGAATTTTAGGAAATTTTTATTAAAACTTTAACTAAATGAGATTTAGGAAAAGAAAGGAGGTTGGAAAATCTATAAAAGAGAGGAAGGAGAAGGATGAAGGGCATGGGCTGTTAGCGTAACGTTACGTTGCAGGAATAGTGACTTGACTGATTCACTTATGGGAGTTGGGATTTCCCAACTCAGAGAGGAGTGGTAGCTCAGTCTTGCGAGGTGAGATGGGAGCTAGACGTACCCTCTAGATAGTGTGTGGCCCCTTTGTGGCTTGGGGGGCTAAGGGCGAAGAAGATTACCACTAGCGTTGGCTGGGAGGTACCGGTGAAGTCTCGACAGTCGGCGAGCGGGAGTGCATGGAGTGTGGGACGTCATTCGAAGCAGGCGATAAGGCAACGGTATGCTCTTTTCTTTTGTAGAGTAGAATGTAGTAGGCCTTAGGCTTGGATCTCAATATTGATTCTAAATGAATTCAACATGTTTATACCTAGTGTTATCTTGTTTGTACTTCACTTTTATACCTCACTGGACATTTCTGCGTATTTTTTTCTTGACTGCGTTATATTGTTGCTTATGAGATTTGTATTTTAAATGATGAAGCAATGTCGAACCTATCAGTTATCCACCTCTGTTATTTTCCTTGCCTGAATGGTCTTCCTTGCTCCTTGATGTGTTTTAATAACCTTGAAATTAATTGATGGTGAAGTCCTTTACTCTGTGTTTTATGATCACCGGATAGGTTTATCTTTGCGCTTTATTTATTGATGATTGAACCCGCATTGTGTTGTATTATCTCACTTGCAACTTAACTCTGGGATTGTTTATTGATGGACACTCCTTTTGGTTTCTCTACAAATCTATCTCGGTACAATAATATTGATAAATTTATATTGGGCCTCGCCCATTCAATTGATTGCCTACAAATTATTCTGGTCTGCATTTTTGTGTCAGAATCCCTGTCTATCTACATTTTAAGAGAATTGTGGTTGAAGTCCCTACGTTTCATGACTGCGTTTTTATTATACAAGTCAGCATTTGTTTACTATCTTTATTTTAAGATGTAATAAGGTATCTAATTTCAATCTGCGATTGTGATTGTCTATCTGATTTCCCTCGCAATATTTTTACACTTTTATGTGGCCATACCCGACTGTCTACCTCGAATTTGCTGGTAGTGTGTTCTAATCCCCTGCCTGCATGGGATCGCTTGAGTGTTTTCACCCTCCTTTCAGTCACCATCTCATAAATCTTATACCCACAAAACCTTTTTGGATTTGATCCATTCAACCCCAATTATCCTTGGTTACACGGATTTCTATGACAGTGCTTTCGTTCTTGGGTTTCGATCAGTTGAGGATTCCCTCACGTGATCTATCACCCTCCTACTCACCCTTCCCAAGGTCGCTACTATCAATTTTGTATGTCACAGGGAATCTATATACTCAAGGGGTTGATAGTTTCCATATAGAATACTGCCTGCGCCATGATTACATACCGTTTTTTTTTTAATCTTCCTTAGTCAGCGATTCCTTATCTCTGATTATTTCTTGGGGGCGATTTTGCACCTGGGCTCATTGCTGGAACAATGCCACCTCCCAAATCAATTTTATTATAACCTTTGGCTTAGAAAACTGTGTAAAGTGTTGCCTATGCATTTACCTCTGCCAAATCGGGTGTGGGTGTGTGTAACGACTGTGTGGTCCTTCCTTGAAAATTGTGTTATGCAACAGTTATGTAGTCAATCCTCTACATATCCTTGTCGAGATAAATATGGAAATAATTTTCCCTTTCCGGATTGTTTTATGTTTGGGTGGTGTAGCAGCTAACTCTTTGGACCCTGTGCCCTTAACAACAGTCAATAATTTGTAATCCCTAATAGCGAATTCATAGGATTTCCTTTTGACAGTGCGTTGGGCCTACCTGTGACTGCAAGTGACCCTGATCACGTGGAATAACCATGTGATTGTCCGTGTATTTAGCAGTGGACAATTACCTTCTTGATACCGAATCCTTACCAGAACTGTGTTTTTTTTCCATTCTGTTTCAATTCCTAAATGGCTGTATAGTTTGTAATCTAGAAATAATGAATAAATGAGAAATCAGGCGTTTCATATTTCTTAGGATGAATTATAAATTTCCCATCTTGAGGTTGTAAATGGTTAGGTATTTGTTCATTAGTTATTTTTATATTATATTTCCTATGATTTATACCTTTCAGTAAATTCTTATTCAATTAATGAGAAATTGGAGTTAAATTGTTGTACAATATTATTAGCACACCCCTTTTTTTCTTTGGAATGGTTTTATATTCTACATAGGAGAAAAGGTTACTTTTGGCAAAGGCCAAGGCATTTATAATAAGAGTATGCATATACCTCATCACATGAATATCATTAGAACCTTACAATTTAGAAGTATATAATAAAAGGGGAGCCCAAATTTTGATTAAAAGGGGTGGATCAAAGAGAATGGTCACACACATGTCCTCCCAGGAGTCAATAAAAAAAAAACAAAAAAACAAGGGTAACTTTTCAACTAGTCAATAAAATTGTGTTTACAACCTTTTCTTTAAATCTATTAGGTGTAATCATGTTTTAACTAGGACTACCCATTAGGGGTGATGTTTATCCCCTTAAGGAAGTTCTTGTACTTGATCTTGTTACATTTAGGGAATATATTTGGTTATAATTGAAACTATGGATATGATTGGATATTGGTAGCTAAGGCCCATTTCACGATTTTACTTGCTAGCCTGTTTGCTTTTAAAGGTCAAGTTAGAATTGCCAATTATCGACTAGTAGGGGTTTAGGCTGGTTAATTGCTCTGTCATTAACGTTTGAATCATAGATATTGACCCTTCAGCCTTAATAATGGTTGGTTGTTGACGGATTCATTTTTCACTTGCGCTTCCTATTGAGGGTGCGTTGTTTGCTAATTATTGTTTGTATTTGGTTGTAAGAACGTTAATGTGATTGTTTTTTTTCTCACTACAAGGGTTCTAGATCTCGTGTAATCAATTTTGGTTGCATTGACATGTATGATGTGTGTTGCGCTTCTTCTGTCACCTTAGTGAGCAAAATAGAGGTGATTGCAAGCTTAGTTGGGTCTGCAGAGCAGGACAGCTACAAGGAAAAGAGTTAGGGAAAGAAATAGAAAACAACAACTAACAATTAAACTAAGAAATGTAATAACAACTAAATTCATGAGAATAGAGACATAGAGACAAAAAGAACAATGAGACCCATGTCAGCAATGATAAGGTTGATATTAGTGAAAAAATACACCAAAAAGAAATTGAACTATGAGTCCCTTCTTCCTCCAAGGGAGGGCTCTTGGACCCCCACAAAAAAGCTCTTCTTACAACAAATAAAAATGGAAAATGATGAAAGAACTCTTTGCTAATCCACTCAAGGGGTGAGATGGGTTTCCCAATGCAATGGTGCAAATATGCTCTTGGCAAGGATTGAGTCCTCAAGAGAATAATGGCAGCATAACGTTTCTTTGAAATCCTTGAAAAATGGAGTGTATCCATGGCCTTTTTATAGCATTCCTTTGAGCTATTGTTCAACTAGTTTGTAGTATGAAAATAGGCTAATTAGGGCATTTCTAGGTCTTTGACGAGGCATCCAGTCGAATCCAATCTAGATTTGAGTGTCAAATCGACTTGGGAGCTTAACCATAAGTGGGTGGGAGGATGACCACTCTCATAAATGCACCGTTTCTTAGGTGCACGGCTTTTTGTGATAACAATCGTGCATCGTGCGCATGTGCGTGATTTCTGCATTCTTGTTCCACGCATGTGCACGCGTGCCTAGTGTCTTCATAGCGCCCTTCAATTTTTCACTACTTTTTATAGTTTTTTACCCTTTATGGATGCTTTGGTGTTAATTCAGATCCATGGATGACTTCATCACTATTTGATGATGTTGAGTTCTTGCAACCATGTGCAGACAAAATTTCAGTGATAACAGATGCCCCCTGATGGATGAGGTTAGGAGCATACGTATAGCTGAAATCCATCAATGTTTCTTCTACTGAGAGTGTTGTTGTAAGAGAGAGCAATAATGGGATCGTCTAGAGAGATCCATTGGAGGGAAAAAGGAACTGGTAGAGCCCAACCTTCCATGAGGTGTGTGAAAAATAAAACTGTGTGCAAATGAGGCGGGCATGCCCCATGCTCGTGTCATGTAACTCAAAAATAAGGAATGAAGTGTTGGTGTAGACAACTGCAGCGCCCTCGGGGGCAGTCGTGATAAAGGCGGAAGACAATTCTGTGGATGAACATACTCTGAATAGTAGGCAATGATCACGGTAATAAGTATCACCAATTATGTGGGTATTGATAGCCCAGCCAAGTTCATAGGTCTTCAACAAATGAAAGAACTAACTGCAATAGTCGCAAAGTAAGACCCATCGTAACATGAAAAAGTGTTGACGTCGAATGTTATGGGGGTCAACGATAACAGGGAGCAATTATGTGTCACCCTGTGTTGTCCGAGATCTCTCATTGGGTGGGTAATGAGAATCAAGATATTGTTGCCCTTCTGGAAAACTGTGCTGATGTCGACAAGAAAAAAGGGGGACGTGACTCCCAGAAGTAAATGGCTTCGTGAAATCTACTAGGTGAGGTTGGGAAGTGGAGGAGGTACATGGATGAAGTCAAGATGTAGGAAGACTGAAGAATTCCCTTGGTTAGAGTATATGTGAGATAAAAAGTGGCCGCAACCATTCAACGAGGTCAAGTGTCAGGGGGATGACAAGACTGGGGATAAGTTGTGCTAGAGGCGGGACAAGGTGAACAAATTAAGAGGGCAGAGGTAAGTGTCATGTGGGGTACTTTGAAGATATGGACGATGCCAGTCAAGGGTGGATGATAAGTAGTGCTCCAACCAAGGGTGACATGGGTTGCGATTGGCCAAAAAAAGAAAAGAAGGTCACCAAAGGTGATGACAAAAAAGGTAATGTAATGACTGGAAATAAAGGTGTTTGTACAATAAATAACAAATAATTGGGGAGAAGTGTACAAATACAAAAACGGTTGCCCCAGTGTGATATGGTTGGCCCGAGAAGGGCATAATTTTCTCGGGAAACTGATGGAGGGTGGGGGCCCCATGGGTGGTTTTCTGTCGGAGGTACATGAAATGAAGGGAGATTTGCAGATGAGTAAACAGATTGTGGATGAAATGGAGGGTTCATGCTACTGCGGAGGTGCATCCTGAGCGTAGAACCGTGGAGAGGTAACCTGGGAGTCCGTTGGGAAAGCTAGCAAAATGAGTAGAAGGAGTATGTGTTTGATTCCCGAGATAATGTAGGACTATCGGGACTCCCATCACTAAAGGGTTGTGAAAAACAACATAAGTGTCAGAAGTGCCAAAGGGTGCTATGAATGGGACAACTCATGTGGGTAAGAGTGCTACCGGGTGACAGTACCGAAGATGCAAATGGAGGTGCAGGTACTGCAGAGCCGAAAATGGAGATCCTAGAGGCAAATTTCAGAGGGTGTGACTGGAAATGTAAGTGAGATTTAGAGGGAATGACTACATGCCAGTGATGAGTATATACCTAAAGGGGCTGTGTCAATGTATGATGACCAAGTACGTGCACACATGAAAACCAAATACCCGACGTGAACAATATTTGAAGATAATCGAATATATGAGCATGTATTTGATAAGTGGGTATATGCACATGCGTACCTGATCAAGAAATGGACGTCTGGATCTCCCGGAATGGTGAGTGGAAGTTTGGCAAAAAGGCCTATATATAGTTGTAGGGCCCACATTGCCACCTCATTTGTACTTGTTGATATAGTGATTGGATGAGAAGAATTCAGAGGAGATTGTGAGATTCTGGGAAGATGAGGCATCCGATTGAGGACCCGTGAGCATTAGGTTAGTCGTCTGATCATCCTGCATAGAATTAGGGTTTCATTTTTTGGGCAGGGGTTGTATGGAGGGCTGTACAAAGTTGTTTTAGGGGTGTGGGCCCCACATGCATGGGCGATCCGGTAATAGGCGCGGGCATGTGCGCGCCTATCCACCAGATAGATGCACATGGGAGCGCTAGTAAAGGGATAAAGGGCACACACTATGGGCACTCCTGTTGGTTGAACAGGCATGCACAGTTGCACGCCTGTCGGATGAACAAGCGTGCACATGTGTACGCTTGTCAGTTGAACAGGCGTGCACATGTGCACGTCTGTAGCATGGACAAGTGTGCCTGAGAACACACCTTTGTAGTGAACATGTGCATATGTGTGCGCACCTGTGTAGTGAACAGGCGCACACAAATGCACGTCTGTGGGTTGTACAGGCACGCATGTGCACTCCTGTGGGTTGAATAATCGTGCCATGGAGGCAAGGTTGATGGGTATAAAACTTGGCTTTTTGATGTTTGTTTATTGTCCATGTGGCTGACTTAGGGAAGTTTTATGTTGTGCAGGTGAGCTTCAGGCACGATTGTTTTATAAATACAGAAATAAATACGGAAATATTTTTTCCTTTGTGGATTGTTTTATGTTTGGGTGGTGTAGAAGCTAACTCCTTGGACCCTGTGCCCTTAACAACAGTCAATAATTTGTAATCCCTGACAGCGAATTCATAGGATTTCCTTTTGATAGTGCGTTGAGCCTACCTGTGACTGCAAGTGACCCTGATCACGCAGATAACCATGTGGTTGTCTGTGTATTTAGCGGTGGAAAATTACCTTCTTGATACCGAATCCTTACCAGAACTGTGTTGTTTTTTCGTTCTGTTTCAATTCCTAAATGGTTGTACAGTTTGTAATCTAGAAATAATGAATAAATGAGAAATCAGGCGTTTCATATTTCTTAGGATGAATTATAAATTTCCCATCTTGAGGTTGTAAATGGTTAGGTATTTGTTCATTAGTTATTTTTATATTATATTTCCTACGATTTATACCTTTTTGTAAATTCTTATTCAATTAATGAGAAATTGGAGTTAAATTGTTGTACAATATTATTAGCACACCCCTTTTTTTCTTTGGAATGGTTTTATATTCTACATAGGAGAAACGGTTACTTTTGGCAAAGGCCAAGGCATTTATAATAAGAGTATGCATATACCTCATCACATGAATATCATTAGAACCTTACAATTTAGAAGTCTATAATAAAAGGGGAGCCCAAATTTTGATTAAAAGGGGTGGATCAAAGAGAATGGTCACACACATGTCCTCCAAGGAGTCAATAAAAAAAACAAAAACACAAGGGTAACTTTTCAACTAGTGAATAAAATTGTGTTTACAACCTTTTCTTTAAATCTATTAGTTGTAATCATGTTTTAACTAGGACTACCCCTTAGGGGTGATGTTTATCCCCTTAAGAAAGTTCTTGTACTTGATATTGTTACATTTAGGGAATATATTTGGTTATAATTGAAACTATGGATATGATTGGATATTGGTAGCTAACGCCCATTTCACGATTTTACTTGCTAGCCTGTTTGCTTTTAAAGGTCAAGTTAGAATTGCCAATTATCGACTAGTAGGGGTTTAGGCTGGTTAATTGATCTGTCATTAACGTTTGAATCATAGATATTGACCCTTCAGCCTTAATAATGGTTGGTTTTTGACGGAGTCATTTTTCACTTGCGCTTCCTATTGAGGGTGCATTGTTTGCTAATTATTGTTTGTATTTGGTTGTAAGAACGTTAATGTGATTGTTTTTTTTCTCACTGCAAGGGTTCTAGATCTCGTGTAATCAATTTTGGCTGCATTGACATGTATGATGTGTGTTGTGCCTGTTCTGTCACCTTAGTGAGCAAAATAGAGGTGGTTGCAAGCTCAGTTGGGTCTGCTGAGGAGGACAGCTACAAGGAAAAGAGTTAGGGAAAGAAATAGAAAACAACAACTAACAATTAAACTAAAAAATGTAATAAAAACTAAATTCATGAGCATAGAGACATAGAGACAAAAAGAACAATGAGACCCATGTCAGCAATGATATGGCTGATATTAGTGAAAAAATACACCAAAAAGAAATTGGACTATGAGTCCGTTCTTCCTCCAAGGGAGGGCTCTTGGACCCCCTCAAGAAAGCTCTTCTTACAACAAATAAAAATGGAAAATGATGAAAGAACTCTTTTCTAATCCACTCAAGGGGTGAGATGGATTTCCCAATGCAATGGTGCAAATATGATCTTGGCAAGGATGGAGTCCTCAAAAGAATAATGGCAGCATAACTTTGCTTTGAAATCCTTGAAAAATGAAGTGTATCCATGGCCATTTTATAGCATTCCTTTGAGCTATTGTTCAGCTAGTTTGTAGTGTGAAAATAGGCCAATTAGGGAATTTCTAGGTCTTTGACAAGACATCCAGTCGAATCCAATCCAGATTTGAGTGTCAAATTGTCTTGGGAGCTGAACCATAAGTGGGTGGGAGGCCGACCACTCTCATAAATGCACCGTCTCTCAGGTGCATGGCTTTTTGCAATAAGAGTCACGCATCATGCACATGTGTGTGATTTCTGCGTTCTTGTTCCACGCATGTGTGCACACGCGCAGTGTCTTCATAGCGCCCTTCATTTTTTCACTACTTTTTATAGTTTCTTACCCTTTATGGATGCTTTGGTGTTAATTCAGGTCCATGGATGACTTCATCACTATTTGATGATGCTGAGTTCTTGCAACCATGTGCAAACAAGATTTCAGTGATAACAGATGCCCCCTGATGGATGAGGTTAGGAGCATAGGTATAGCTGAAATCCATCAATGTTTCTTCTACTGAGAGTGTTGTTGTAAGAGAGAGCAATAGTGGGATCACCTAGTGAGATCCATTGGAGGGAAAAAGGAACTGGTAGAGCCCAACCTTCCATGAGGTGTGTGAAAAAGAAAACTGTGTACAAATGAGGCGGGCATGCCCCATCCTCGTGTCATGTAACTCAAAAATAAGGAATGAAGTGTTGGTGTAGACAACTGCAGCGCCCTCAGGGGCGGTCGTGATAAAGGCAGAAGACAATTCTGTGGATGAACATGCTCTGAATAGTAGGCAATGATCATGGCAATAAGTATCACCGATTATGTGGGTATTGATAGCCCAGCCAAGTTCATAGGTCTTCGACAAATGAAAGAACTAACTACAATAGTCACAAAGTAAGACCCACCGTAACATGAAAAATTGTTGACGTCGAATGTTATGGGGGTCAACGATAACAGGGAGAAATTGCGTGTCACCCTGTGCTGCCCGAGATCTCTCATTGGGTGGGTAATGAGAATGAAGATACTATTGCCCTTCTGGAAAATTGTGCTGATGTCGACAAAAAAAAGGGGGGACGCGACTCCCAGAAGTAAATGGCTTCGTGAAATCTACTAGGTGAGGTTGGGAAGTGGAGGAGGTACATGGATGAAGTCAAGATATAGGAAGACTGAAGACTTCCCTTGGTTGTTGTATATGTGAGATAAAAAGTGGCCGCAACCATTCAATGAGGTCAAGTGTCAGGGGGATGACAAGATCGAGGATAAGTTGTGCCAGAGGCGGGACAAGGTTAACAAATTCAGAGGGAAGAGGTAAGTGTCTTGTGGGGTACTCTGAAGATATGGATGATGCCGGTCAACGGTGGATGATAAGTAGTGCTCCAACCAAGGGTGACATGGGTTACGATTGGCCAAAAAAAGAAAAGCAGGTCGCCAAAGGTGACGACAAAAAAGGTAATGTAATGACTGGAAATAAAGGCATTTGTACAATAGATAACAAATAATTGGGGAGAAGTGTACAAATACAAAAACGAGAGCCCTAGTGTGATATGGTTGGCCCGAGAAGGGCATAATTTTCTCGGGAAACTGATGGAGGGTGGGGGCCCCATGGGTGGGTTTCTGTATGAGGTACATGAAATGAAGGGAGATTTGCAGATGAGTAAACAAATTGTGGATGAAATGGAGGTTTCATGCTACTGCGGAGGTGCATCCCCACCGTAGAACTGTGGAGACATAACCTGGAAGTCCGTTGGGAAAACTAGCAAAATGAGTAGAAGGAGTATGTGGTTGATTCCTGAGATGATGTAAGACTATCGGGACTCCCATTACAAAAGGGTTGTGAAAAACAGCATAAGTGTCAGAAATGCCAAAGGGTGCTATGAATGGGACAACTCATGTGGGTAAGAGTTCTACCGGGTGACATTACCGAAGATGCAAATGGAGGTGTGGGTACTGCAGAGCGGGAAATGGGGATCCTAGAGGCAAATGTCAGAGGGTGTGACTAGAAATGTAAGTGATATTCAGAGGGAATGACTACATGCCAGTGATGAGTATATACCTAAAGGGGCTATGTCAATGTATGATGACCAAGTACCTGCACACATGAAAACCAAATACTCGACGTGAACAATACTTGAAGATAATCGAATATATGAGCATGTATTTGATAAGTGGGAATATGTGCATGCATACCTGATCGAGAAATGGATGCCTGGAGCTCCTGGAATGGTGAGTGGAAGTTTGAAAAAAAGGCCTATATATAGTTGTAGGGCCCACATTGCCACCTCATTTGTACTTGATAATATAGTGATTGGATGAGAAGAATTCAGAGGAGATTGTGAGATTCTAGGAAGATGAGGCATCCGATTGAAGACCCGCGAGCATTAGGTTAGTGGTTTGATCATCTTGCATAGAATTAGGGTTTCATTTTTTGGGCAGGGGCTGTACGGAGGGCCGTACAGAGGTGTTTTAGGTGTGTGGGCCCCACATCCATGGGTGATCCGGTAATAGGCGCACACATGTGCGCGCCTGTCCACCAGATAGACGCACATGGGAGCGGTAGTAAAGGGATAAAGGGCACGCACTATGGGCACTCCTGTTGGTTGAACAAGCATGCACAGTTGCATGCCTGTCGGATGAACAGGCGTGCACATGTGCATGCTTGTCAGTTGAACAGGCACGCACATGTGCACGTCTGTAGCATGGACAAGTGTGCCTGAGAACACGCCTTTGTAGTGAACAGGTGCATATGCGTGCACACCTGTGTAGTGAACAGGCGCACACAAATGCGCGTCTGTGGGCTGTACAGGCACACATGTGCACGCCTGTGGGTTGAACAATCACGCCGTGGAGGCAATCTTGACGGGTATAAAACTTGGCTTTTGATGTTTATTTATTGTCCATGTGGCTGACTTAGGGCGGTTTTATGTTGTGCAGGTGAGCTTCAGGCACAATTGTTTTATAAATATGGAAATAATTTTGCCTTTGTGGATTGTTTTATGTTTGGGTGGTGTAGCAGCTAACTCCTTGGACCCTGTGCCCTTAACAACAGTCAATAATTTGTAATCCCTGACAGCGAATTCATAGGATTTCCTTTTGATAGTGCGTTGGGCCTACCTGTGACTGCAAGTGACCCTGATCACGCAGAATAACCATGTGGTTGTCTGTGTATTTAGCGGTGGACAATTACCTTCTTGATACTGAATCCTTACTAGAACTGTGTTGTTTTTCCATTCTGTTTCAATTCCTAAATCGTTGTACAGTTTGTAATCTAGAAATAATAAATAAATGAGAAATCAGGAGTTTCATATTTCTTAGGATGAATTATAAATTTCCCATCTTGAGGTTGTAAATGGTTAGGTATTTGTTCATTAGTTATTTTAATATTATATTTCCTACGATTTATACCTTTCAGTAAATTCTTATTCAATTAATGAGAAATTGGAGTTAAATTGTTGTACAATATTATTAACACACCCCTTTTTTGCTTTGGAATGGTTTTATATTCTACATAGGAGAAAAGGTTACTTTTGGCAAAGGCCAAGGCATTTATAATAAGAGTATGCATATACCTCATCACATGAATATCATTAGAACCTTACAATTTAGAAGTCTATAATAAAAGGGGAGCCCAAATTTTGATTAAAAGGGGTGGATCAAAGAGAATGGTCACACACATGTCCTCCAAGGAGTCAATAAAAAAAACAAAAAAAACACAAGGGTAACTTTACAACTAGTCAATAAAATTGTGTTTACAACCTTTTCTTTAAATCTATTAGGTGTAATCATGTTTTAACTAGGAATACCCCTTAGGGGTGATGTTTATCCCCTTAAGCAAGTTCTTGTACTTGATATTGTTACATTTAGGGAATATATTTGGTTATAATTGAAACTATGGATATGATTGGATATTGGTAGCTAAGGCCCATTTCACGATTTTACTTGCTAGCCTGTTTACTTTTAAAAGTCAAGTTAGAATTGCCAATTATCAACTAGTAGGGGTTTAGGCTGGTTAATTGATCTGTCATTAACATTTGAATCATAGATATTGACCCTTCAGCCTTAATAATGGTTGGTTGTTGATGGAGTTGTTTTTCACTTGCGCTTCCTATTGAGGGTGCGTTGTTCGCTAATTATTGTTTGTATTTGGTTGTAAGAACGTTAATGTGATTATTTTTTTTCTCACTGCAAGTGTTCTAGATCTCATGTAATCAATTTTGGTTGCATTGACATGTATGATGTGTGTTGTGCCTCTTCTGTCACCTTAGTGAGAAAAATAGAGGTGGTTGCAAGCTCAGTTGGGTCTGCTGAGCAGGACAGCTACAAGGAAAAGAGTTAGGGAAAGAAATAGAAAACAAAAACTAACAATTAAACTAAGAAATGTAATAAAAACTAAATTCATGAGCATAGAGACATAGAGACAAAAAGAACAATGAGACCCATGTCAGCAATGATAAGGCTGATATTAGTGAAAAAATACACCAAAAAGAAATTGGACTCTGAGTCCCTTCTTCCTCCAACGGAGGGCTCTTGGACCCCCACAAGAAAGCTCTTCTTACAACAAATAAAAATGGAAAATGATGAAAGAACTCTTTGCTAATCCTCTCAAGGGGTGAGATGGATTTCCCAATGCAATGGTGCAAATATGCTCTTGGTAAGGATGGATTCCTCAAGAGAATAATGGTAGCATAACTTTGCCTTGAATTCCTTGAAAAATGAAGTGTATCCATGGCCTTTTTATAGCATTCCTTTGAGATATTGTTGAACTAGTTTGTACTGTGAAAGTAGGCTAATTAGGGCATTTCTAGGTCTTTGACAAGACATCCAGTCGAATCCAATCTAGATGTGAGTGTCAAATCAGCTTGGGAGCTGAACCATAAGTGGGTGGGAGGCCGACCACTCTCATAAATGCACCGTTTCTTAGGTGCATGGCTTTTTGCGATAACAGTCGCGCATCGTGCGCATGTGCATGATTTCTGCGTTCTTGTTCCACGCATGTGCCCGTGCACCCAGTGTCTTCATAGCGTCCTTCAATTTTTCACTACTTTTTATAGTTTTTTACCCTTTATGGATGCTTTGGTGTTAATTCAGTTCCATGGATGACTTCATCACTATTTGATGATGCTGAGTTCTTGCAACCATGTGCAGAAAAAATTTCAGTGATAACAGATGCCCCCTAATGGACGAAGTTAGGAGCATACGCATAGCTGAAATCCATCAATGTTTCTTCTACTGAGAGTGTTGTTGTAAGAGAGAGCAATAGTGGGATCACCTAGTGAGATCCATTGGAGGGAAAAAGGAACTGGTAGAGCCCAACCTTCCATGAGGTGTGTGAAAAAGAAAACTGTGTACAAATGAGGCGGCCATGCCCCATCCTCGTGTCATGTAACTCAAAAATAAGGAATGAAGTGTTGGTGTAGACAACTGCAGCGCCCTCAGGGGCGGTCGTGATAAAGGCAGAAGACAATTCTGTGGATGAGCATACTCTGAATAGTAGACAATGATCACGGTAATAAGTATCACCGATTATGTGGGTATTGATAGCCCAACCAAGTTCATAGGTCTTCGACAAATGAAAGAACTAACTGCAATAGTCGCAAAGTCAGACCCACCGTAACATGAAAAAGTGTTGACGTCGAATGTTAAGGGGGTCAACGACAGCAGGGAGCAATTGTGTGTCACCCTATGTTGTCTGAGATCTCTCATTGGGTGGGTAATGAGAATCAATATACTGTCACCCTTCTGGAAAACTGTGCTGATGTCGACAAAAAAAAGGGGGCCGCGACTCCCAGAAGTAAATGTCTTCATGAAATCTACTAGGTGAGGTTGGGAAGTGGAGGAGGTACATGGAAGAAGTCAATATGTAGGAAGACTGAAGACTTCCCTTTGTTAGAGTGTATGTGAGATAAAAAGTGGCCGCAACCATTCAACGAGGTCAAGTGTCAGGGGGATGACAAGACCTTGGATATGTTGTGCCAGAGGTGGGACAAGGTGAACAAATTCAAAGGGTAGGGTTAAGTGTCTCGTGGGGTACTCTGAAGATATGGACGATGCCGGTCAAGGATGGATGATAAGTAGTGCTCAAACCAAGGGTGACATGGGTTGTGATTGGCCAAAAAAAGAAAAGCAGGACGCCAAAGGTGACGACAAAAAAGGTAATGTAATGACTGGAAATAAAGGTGTTTGTACAATAAATAACAAATAATTGGGGAGAAGTGTACAAATACAAAAACGAGTGCCCCAGTGTGATATGGTTGGCCCGAGAAGGGCATAATTTTCTTGGGAAACTGATGGAGGGTGGGGGTCCCATGGGTGGGTTTCTGTATGAGGTACATGAAATGAAGGGAGATTTGCAGATGAGTAAACAGATTGTGGATGAAATGGAGGGTTCATTCTACTGCGGAGGTGCATCCCGATCATAGAACCGTGGAGAGGTAACTTGGGAGTCCATTGGGAAAGCTAGCAAAATGAGTAGAAGGAGTATGTGGTTGATTCCTGAGATGATGTAAGACTATCGGGACTCCCATCCCTAAAGGGTTGTGAAAAATAGCATAAGTGTCAGAAGTGCCAAAGGGTGCTATGAATGGGACAACTCATGTGGGTAAGAGTGCTACCGGGTGACAGTACCAAAGATGCAAATGGAGGTGTGGGTACTGCAGAGCCAGAAATGGGGATCCTAGAGGCAAATGTCAGAGGGTGTGACTGGAAATGTAAGTGAGATTCAGAGGGAATGACTACATGCCAGTGATGATTATATACCTGAAGGGGCTGTGTCAATGTATGATGACCAAGTACCCGCACACATGAAAACCAAATACCCGACATGAACAATATTTGAAGATAATCGAATATATGAGCATGTATTTGATAAGTGGGAATATGCGCATGCATACTTGATCGAGAAATGGATGCCTGGAGCTCCCGGAATGGTGAGTAGAAGTTTGGAAAAAAGGCCTATATATAGTTGTAGGGCCCACATTGCCATCTCATTTGTACTTGCTGATATAGTGATTGGATGAGAATAATTCAGAGGAGATTGTGAGATTCTAGGAAGATGAGACATTCGATTGAGGACCCGCGAGCATTAGGTTAGTGGTCTGATCATCCTCCATAGAATTAGGGTTTCATTTTTTGGGCAGGGGCTGTACGGAGGGCCATACAGAGGTGTTTTAGGGGTGTGGGCCCCACATGCATGGGCGATCCGGTAATAGGCGTGCACATGTGTGCGCCTATCCACCGGATAGACGCACATGGGAGCACTAGTAAAGGGATAAAGGGCACGCACTATGGGCAATCCTGTTGGTTGAACAGGCATGCACAGTTGCACACCTATCGGATGAACAAGCGTGCACATGTGTGCGCTTTTCAGTTGAACAGGCACGCACATGTGCACGTCTGTAGCATGGACAAGCGCGCCTGAGAGCACGCCTTTGTAGTGAAGAGGTGCATATGTGTGCGCACCTGTGTAGTGAACAGGCGCACACAAATGCGCGTCTGTGGGCTGTACAGGCATGCATGTGCTCGCCTGTGGGTTGAACAATCGTGTCGTGGAGGCAAGGTTGATGGGTATAAAACTTGGCTTTTTGATGTTTGTTTATTGTCCATGTGGATGACTTAGGATGGTTTTATGTTGTCTAGGTGAGGTTCAGGCACGATGCCTATTGGTTGGGGAGAGCGGGATTGGTCCCAATTGCGAGACGTCGTTTCTATTGAGGAGTCAGGTGTACATGAGACTTTGGTAGCCTGTGGGCTGTTGAAGTTCTTTGAGTACCCGTTGATAAGGGCACAAGAGTATCACTTGCAGTTTCTTATCCAGATGTGGAGTCCGGACCTGCACTGCTTCATAGTGTGGGGAGAGAAGATTCCCTTCACTGTGGTCGAGGATGTGTATTTTTTGACTGGGCTCCCATTTTGGGGAACGCCCCCACCGGTGGAGCCGGTGATACTGAGAGATATGCCGCTAGCGACGATGGGTCCGAGATATTGTTCGGGGCTGAACTATATGTCTGGCACAGTTGTGAGAATTGGGGCGATGGATTCCCTAGCAAATCGATGTATAGCAACGATGATTGTGAGAGTGTATGGTTCGCTGGCGACGCAGCGGATCAGTGGTGGCCAGCTGATGGTGATGGAGAGAGTGTTGGACGGCGAGCATTTCGCCTGGGGGATTACACTACATTGGATGGTGGGGTAGCTGGACTACTGTTGGTCCATGGATACGAGAGAGTTTGCCTTCGGGTCCATCCTGGTGGCCTGGTTTCTGGAGAGAGTGTCGATGTTGCACCCTAGGATTCTATTGGGTGCGCCTGGGGCGTGAGAGCCGCAGTTGAGGTGGTGGTCCACTGTGTTGTTTTGCCATGGTGATGGAGAGGGTGGCCACTTCTTCACTATAAAGGCATCACAGGTATGGTGACAGATGCCGTAGGTGATCTTGCGGTATCCCTATGTCGGGGTTGACTTCCGGGAGGATCCGGACATGGTGCTACCTCCAGGGGAGGTGTTTGACCGGCGAGGTATGTTGATGATGTTGATATATCTATTTTTGTCTTTTTGAGATAGCATGCCATATGTATATGATATAGATGTTGATACTATCTGTTGTTTGTTTGTATGTGCAGATGTGGCACCTTGTGGGCGAGAGGTGGAGTTGCAGAGAGCGTTGACTCATCAAGAGCTGGAGAGACTGCCGCGGGGAGAGAGACGTCGGTGTGAGGACACCGCGGTGCGACCAGCTGAGCCGGAGAGGGTAGAGAGGAGTCGCCGGTTTGATGACCATGGTGCTGAGACATCACAAGCTCCTTTGGCAGCTACAAAGTGGATTTTGAGGACATACACCATCGTCTAGAGGCGGTGTTACAGGATGTGCCTGAGGGCATATGGTCTCGCATCCAGGATGAGGGTATCCGGGAGCAGTGTGTGGGGGTTCTACCACCATTGCGGGCCATAGTATGACGAGCAACAGTGGTTGGTGCTGCGATGATTGGACGACTACCACCGGGGCAGGAGGGACCAGTAGGGAGTGGGCCACCACCGCTTGAGGGAGGGGCAGGTGGTGGTGGGCCACCACCACCCAAGGGAGGAGCGGGCGGTGGTGCTCTAGAGGCACAATGAGTGTTGCTCTATGTATTGATGTATATATATTTTTTATATATAGGCTGGTGAGCCCATTTTGTACCGAGGTGCTTCATTGGCCTGCGGATAGTTGTATTTTTGTATGTGAACATTTGGATGGCACTGTGGACCTTTCAATATATACATGAGTATACATTTTGAGATCTATGTGGTGTTTACATGTGTTTTGTTAATGTATTGACGATGTCTAATCTATATATGTGATGACAGTTTGTGTTATATGTTTATGTATGTGTAGAGGTAGCTTGATGTGATATATGCCAGTCTAACACAATATTAGCTAGGTTATCCGTAATTTGATTCAATTGTCTTGGAATATGTGTAAATGTAATGGAATCAAAATGTTGAGATAAAAGTCTAAACTACAAGTATTTGCGAAAGAGGCAAGGATCACGGACGCGGTACACATTGTTGAGCTGGAGTACGACTAGTTGAGAGTCGAGAAAGACACTAAGGTGACGAATACCATGATGTTGGGCATCAGCCAGGAGGCCTATGATGACAGTGTATTCATCTTGGTTGTTGGTTGCTGAACCCAAACATATGCCGCTTGAATGGAGAATTTCATGTGAGGGGGTGTAGAGAGCCCAAGTGGTCGAAACGAGATTTTGTGTCCAATGGCTGGCGTCGTCAGCATAACCGATGTGGTAGGCTAGTGGAGGAAGCATCTGTCAATAGCACAAAGGATATTTTAGACATGAGGGAGGGAAAAATATTAAAAACGCTATAAAAGAAATAACCTAAAGTAGAATGACTACGTTTAATCGTAAAATTTCTTTAGATACAACCCGTTGACGGGTTCTTTGAGAGAGAGGCCTTCGGGGGAGGCCAGGATGTATGTACCTTTGGTGAGGCAATGTTGGATAATGTATGGGCCATGCCAGAGTGACTCGAATTTGTCATGGCCAAAGGTATCATGAGATATATCATAAGCCAGGACGAGGTCGCCTTCGCGAAATGAGCGAAGGTTAACATGTCGATCAAAGGTAGCCTTGAATCATTTTTTATCTTCCTCGTTGTTCTGTAATGAAGATCGACGATCTTCATCCAAAGACTCTAAGTTTATCAAACGCTTCTCCATTGGAGCAGTGTCAGGTAATAGCTCAATTGCGGTGCGTAAGGTGGGAATTTTGTACTCGATGGGAAGAGTGGCCTCAACCCCATGGACTAGATGAAATGGTGTGAAACCGGTAGATGTTTTCATAGCCGTACGGTAAGCCCATAGTGCGGAAAATAACATATGATGCCAATTGGTTTTATGTTTATTAATCGTGCGCTGTAACATGGTTTTGAGGACCTTGTTAACTGCTTCAACTTGTCCATTAGACTGAGGGTAATATGGTGAGGCGAACTCATGAGAGAATCCTAACTGAGATGAGAGTTCGACGAAGATCTCATTCTCGAAGTGTTTTCCATGATCAGAAACGAGTTGGATTGGTACTCCAAAGCGAGATATGACGTGGTTAAAGAAAAAATGTGTTGCAGTGTCAGTGGTGTTGTTGAAGGTGGGCATAGCCTCTGCCCATTTGGTGAAGTAATCGACGGCGACAACAATGTATTTGTGACCATTGCTGGAGGGGGGATTACAAGTCATGAAGTCGATGCCCCATTTACAAAAAGGGATGACAGTGATGACGGGATGAAGAAGAGTGGGGGGAGCTCGAGCTTTATTGGCATAGAACTAACATTGCTCACATCGTTTCACGGCATGAATGCAATCATGAAACAAGGTAGGCCAAAAGTAACCAGCTCGGATAATCTTTTGAGCAGTGGATATGCCCAAAAGATGGCCCCCACATGCGCCATTGTGGTAGTCATTTAAGACTCTATCGGCCTCGTCAATAGTCAAGCATCGATGAAGAATGATGTCGACTCCCTGATGGTATAGGATATCTCCGATGAGGAGGTAGCAGGGGGCCTGATGGCCAATACAAAGACGATCATCTTGTGATAGGTGGTTACCAAACTTTTTAGTTCAGAGGTAGACGAGGAGGTCGTCGTACCAAGGATCATCCGAAGTGATGTAAAAGAGGTGTTCGTTGAAAAATTCAATGCTGATGGGGGTACTGGTGGTGTCAGAGGAGAGGGCCATGACAAGTTCGACGAGAGCAAGGGCCTTCTTAATCTTAGGTGTTGAGATCTCGAGGTCGTACTCCTGAAGGATAATGATCCATCGAGACAATTTGTCGTTAATTTTTCGACGACTGAGCAAGTACTATATAGGGTTGGAATCTGCAACAACCTTTGTCGTATGAAGCAGAATGTAGTGGCGCAGTTTCTGAATTGCGAGGAGGACTACTAGAGCAAGTTTCTCTTCGTGTTTATACTTCAAGGGTGGCCCTTAGAGGTTTTTACTAACGTAATAAATGACATGCTCACGATTGTCATCACCTAGCTAGATGAGAACTCCTGCTATTGATATAGCTGATGCTGATACATAGAGGATATAGTCACGATTGTAGTCAGGTGCACTAATTAAAGGTGCATTCGAGAGTGTTGTTTTAAGATCATCAAATGACTATTGGGCATGGTCGTCCCTGTGAAATGGGATGTCGTGACGTAGTAAGCAAAGAAAAACGTGTGCGCATATGGCATAGTCTGGGACAAATCGTCATAGAAAGTTAGCTTTACCTTGTAGGCTCTGAAGTTGACGTAAATTTCGGGGAGGTGGAATTTCGGTGATAGCTTGGACTTTGAGGGCGTCCACGGTAATACTTCTTTGGGAAACAATAAAGTCGAGGAGGCACCCTGTGGTGACACAAAACACACACTTGAGTGGATTCAAGCGGATATTGTACTGACGACACCATTGAAAGATCATTCGTAAATCATCAATATGTTGCGTGTGTTTCTTGGATCGAGCTGTGAGGTCGTCCAAGTAGGCGAGGATGATATGAGCCAGATTGTGAAAGATGTATGTCATAGCCTGTTGGAAAGTTGCTATGGCATTGTTTAAGCCAAAAGGCAGGACACGATATGCAAAAGTACCCCAAGGGGTAGTGAATGCAGTTTTATACTAATCGACGGGTTGAATTTGAATTTGATTATAACCAGAGAATCCATCCATAAAGGATAGATCTTTGTGGCCTGTGTAGTCATCGATAATTTGATCAATGAAAGGCATTGGAAAGTTGTCTTTGGGACATGCGTGATTGAGATCATGAAAGTTTGTGCAAACGGGGATAGTGCCCTATTTTTTGTTAACATGTACAGGGTTGGAAACCCATGAGGTATAGGTGATGGGGTAAATGAACCCAGCAGCGCGTAATTTGTCAATTTCGACTTTGATGGCTGCGGCTTTGGATGGGTGTAGCGGTCATTTTTTTTTATGAACTAGTGTAATGTCGGGCCAGGTGTCGATGCGATGTTCAATGATAGAGGGATCAAGACCAGGCATTTCCATGTATGACTAGGTAAAAATATCTCGATATTCTTGGAAGAGGGCTTTATATGCAGTGATTTCCTGAGGAGTGCAAGTAGCTCCAATGGTGATTTCTTCGACGATGCCATTTTTGATGGAAATGTCGATTTTAATGGTTGGGGAAATGTTGGCCATGTTCCCTTCTTCAAAAGAATCAGGGGAAGGAATGGGGTTTTTGAACCAGTCGATAGGCCCTGATGGGATAAAATCCTTGGTTTCGACCGTGTAAATGGGGTGTTGGTTAGGAGGCATGGAGGCTTCCTGTGGAAAGAAGAGTGTGCGTTGGTGTAGTGCAACCCAGGGAAAGTCTGGGTGGTGTAACTCTTTGAGTATTTCTTCGTCGCATTGGAAGTGACGGGAATACAAGGGGTCATGAGGAGTGATATCAGTGACCGGTGATGTGTTGTTTCCCCCTTATGAGGATGAAACAGGGGGAACAACGCTAGGAGATGGTGAGGGTTCGCTTGACATAAACCAGATATTGAAGTACTGAGGAGTACCCGTGGTAGTTGGGTGTAAAATGTCTGTAGGGGAATGAGCAGGAGAGTTGGGGGGATTGGGGGGTGAATCCTTGGATAAGTCATCTAAGAGCCAGGGAGGCATTGGAAGGGCCTTGGGTTCAGGATAAATGACATGAAGATCCTCTAGTGACGAAGTAATGTCAATTATCGACTCTGCGAGTCCTGGAAGCAGGGTCAATTGGCATTGCCTGTATTCAAGGATCATAGGACATTGTTATGTAAAATGAGATATTGATTCATAGAGAGAGCAAGGGCATCTCATGCGTTCATTCACTAAAGTGGTGAAATAACAGATGTCAGTGATATTTGTTGAGGAGGACGTAGCAGGACTGGGGTTGCTCTGGAAGCTCTGGCGTATTGTAGCTAATGTTTGCTGAAAGTGTGGCAGTGCTAGACAATGGTGGGTATAATGGCCATATTCTAAACATACAGCGCAAGCGAATTTGGTCCGCAACCATTTACTAATAGAATGGGGGGTGGTAGTGGTAGGAATGGCTATAGTGGTGAGTGTTCAGGTAGTGTGATTGAGTGGAATCAAATTCTGTAACTCAGGTAGAGATAGGCAATTGTTGGTTTGGTGTCCCTCTTTCTCACATAGTTCGCAAGGAGGTTGGATACATGGAGGAAGTGGAGATGTGGGCTCCTTTTTCTTTCTTCTGCCCCCAGCTCTGGCAGGGGGGTTAGTGAGTGGTGGTGTGGTGGGAGTAAGTATGGGAATTTTCATGGAGATTCCTTCTTTTTTGGGGGGGAGGGATGGTTGAGGGACCATCTCTAGTGGGTGTAAATACCAAACTGGGATTGCTAACACCATATTAGGTAGGGTGAGTGTTGCGGCTACCTGAAAAGCTTCAATGCCTGGTGGAGGGTAAAAGAAGGGAATTTGGGTGATGGCTTGGGGAACTATCTCCCAAATTGGGATATGTCCTTGGGGAGAGGTGGAATCATGGACTGGTGGGGTCGACGAGTGTGCAGGAGGTTCTTGAGGGGGGAGTGTTGTGACGAGTGGGACATCAGATATGATAGAAGCCTTGGTAGGAGGAAGGGCATCCTCTGTGTGAGTTCTGTTAGATGACACGATGCATACTTGATTGGAAGGATGAAGGAGTGGTGGTGCTCCATGGTAAGTTCCTAACAATGATGGATCTTTGAAAATTCTAGGACCCATCTCGACGAGTGGGTATGTATCATGGCTTGTGTGGATGAGAGGAAGAATGTTATCGATGTTGGCAGATGGATTAGGTTTGTAATGTGAGACTTGGTCAATAGTAACAATCTTCCCATTGTGAGGGAACATCATTGTCTGAAAGACAGAAGATGCCACTTCCTTCATAGCGTACATGTAGCTACAACGGAATAGGATATTATAATTGAGTGGGGTGTCGATAACTTCAATGTCGATGAGAATAGTATTGCCCCCGAGTTCGACGGGGACATTTTGGAAGAGCCCTTCAGGAGATGATGGTTGTTCGTAATAATCTCGTAAGGTGATGGTAGAGGGTATGAGTTCGAGGGAACCAAGCTTCTGACATACAGTTTTGGACATAATGCATGTAGATGCACCTTCATCGATGATACACTGATGAACTATGATGTTCTGTATTTTTATTGGTATTTGAAAAGAGATCAAGGTGGGAAGGTGAGGTTATCCACTGTCAAGATCAAAGGTAATGAGTCGGGTATCTGCGGGGTCAACTTCCCCCAAGGCAGAAAGTAATGATTTTTGCTGAGTGGGACAAGTCTAGACGACTTCCAAAACTGACATGGCTGCTGGGGATTGTGCTAAGTCATCTACCAAACTATAGTTATGAGCTGCCCTAGCCTGTGGGTTGTGGACATTCCTGCACAATGGGATGCGAGGGATGCAAAGAGGTGGATCGATGGTAGGGCGAGGAATCACCAACGGGGGTCCCGTCGGTGTAGGGTTTGTCTCTGTAGGGATGGGAGGAGACTCAGCAGGTGCATGATACGGACGATTACATGTTTGGAGAAGGATTTCTTCCTCACTAGTGAGGAGAATTGTGTGATCTACGGGATTGTTGGGGTTGAGGTATTGTCCCACCTGAGGTGGGGGATGCTATGTGTCATGTTGGGTGTTTATTACACCTTGATGTGGAATAGGATTCTGGAGCACAACAGGAGGGGGTTGTTGCATATATTGCCGTGGTGCCTACTGAGGGGCAAGCGGTGCTAGAGGATGGGGAAGACTATAAGAGTCTTTCAACCGTTTGAAATCAACAATTGGGGGAAATGATGAGTGTAATGGATGAAATCATCACAAAGGGCACAACAGAAGTTGGTTTTAACATTATTGTTATTTCTCCCTTGGAGCTTATTATTATTTCCCCCCTGGGAGTTTTGATTCCCTTGGTTCTGGTTGCCACCAGTGGATTGGTTCTACTGGGGTTGATTCCCGCATTGACCTGGGTTGTTGTTGTTCCTATTTTGGCCTTTATTTTTGGAATTGCTCAATAGATGCGTTGGATTGGCCATATTTAGGTGTTCGAAATTTTTGTATTGCTGAATGACAGAGGGTTGAACAAAACTCACTCCCGCATGAGGATGTGGAGGAGCCATGGGTTGTGGAGGACCATGAAATGGGAAGTACGGATTCTGTGGTGGTAATGATCTATAAGGTACATAGGAAGGAAGAGTGATTTTGCTAGTATTATAAGCTGAGGTGGAGGGGGTACCACAGTCTGTTTGAATAGGTGGATGTATGGGCGGTGCCGACAGTGGTCCATTGATGGGTGGAGGTATAGAAACAGGGTATGATTGTTGATAAGGGGGTGGGGGGTAATACGGAGTTCTCCCGTATGCCGGAGGGTATTGAGGTGTTCCATACATCAGTGGTGGTTGGGGTTGTGGACCATGGTGAGTGGTGGTACCAATTAGTCCGTCTGCTGAGTGAGACATCCCAGGTTTGTCTTGACCAAATGGCATAGGTTTTGGAAGATCAGGAAGTACAGTGTATAAGTACCCTGACTGTGCATAGATGAGGTCATACTATTGGGCCTTACTGATGGATTCCTCTTCAGATTGAGGGAAGGTGGAAGCTACATCCTTACCTAGGAGAGAGACAAGTGATCTAAGAAACTAGTCGAGACATTGTTGCTTGGTGGTTTATGCTTTGCACAAACTATGTCACCTATGCCACTCGTGAATGTGGTCAGCGATATGTGTGGCTGAGGTTTGTTTGAAATTAGAAAGTACTTCTAGACCACTGTCGTGGCAGATTGGTAACTGGAAGAAGGTCAAGAATGCTTTGGCCAAGGACTCAAAAGTTGCGTGTGACCCTGATTTTTCTTCTACATACCATTTGGTTGATGGGCCTGTGAATGTGCATTGAAATAATCACATTCTAATGGAATCATCCATAATTCTATTGGAAGAGAACCATAGGTGAAAGGTCATGACATGGTTGGCAGGGTCATCGCTTGCCTTTCCTT
>JZKD02S1672753.1:1085571-1100302 GCA_000966675.3 Picea glauca
TGGTTATGTGGCATTAGACCATACTACATGTCGATGTGATCTATATGTTGATAGGAGTCCCCGATGGGACCCTTTATATACACGGAAATATCAGACTTCCTCTGATGAAAAAAATGTTAACATGACATGCTATATGTGATCCTTTCAAGTGTCCCTAGTGCACTATTGAGTCAGCTTTCAGTTTCTCTAAGTGAGCGAATAGGTGCGCAATTTATCACGAGTAGATAGGTGGTTGGCAAAAACCATAATACCGCTATCACAAACTAATGAAGGTGATTTTTCCTTCCATTCTCTTGTCAGGAAATTCCATTCAATTTGTGACGTGTGTATACCCAAACCATTGTTGCACCCATTACTCTTGTTATATCTCGTGTATATTTAAGGTGTGAAATTTATCATCCACCATAGATATTCCTCTCTTATATTCATTTGATGATCAAACCTCGCACCTCTACTAGCGATTGGTTCCCAAGCTCTGCTCCCATGATACAATATTTTACTGGAATATTTTAAGTCCTTTGGGATCATTATTAGCCATGTTCTAGATTCAGATAAGAACCAAGGACCTTAAACTATACCTTATCCCCCGAGGGCATGATTTTTCTGCTAGTCGCATTAGGGTACCTCAAGGTATGCTAGCTATTTTGGTCCATGATATTTGGAAGCTCACTTTATGTTACTATGATGTCCATTTATGGCCTTATAACCTCTACCAACTTCTATATTGGTGTTTGGATCGAATATGGTACAAACATAAACTCCAATGGGGACAAAATAGCCCTATGGTCTACTAAAAAATTTAGACCAAGTGCCTTCCTCTAATGGGTTATTGAGTCTACTTTGGAATGATAGGCCTCCCTTATACCTAAAAATTGATCTGATAGGTGAAAAAAAAAGGATCAAAATATTATCATGTTAGAACCCTATTGACTTGCTTGTGTAATAAATGGTAAATGAAGTAAAATTAAAAATTCGTGGAAAGGAATGGAAAAATATTTATTTGAGTATAGAGTAAAATATTTTGTAGTATTCAATACTGAAAGAAGTGATTGAGGAACCACCCATTTACATGATTCCCAAAACATTTTCCATGATACATGTGGATATCGATGGCCACCCACCTCTTCTAACTAGTTCACATTCAATTTTCATCCTGGTAGTTTTTTTCTATCTTCTCGAGTTCTAAACATTTTTAGTTGTTTTGACACCCCAAACAACATTTATTAATACCTCCATAGTCACATTATAGATGGAGTCAGACTGTGATGGAATAATTTATAGTCCTCATATATACCTTTCCAATGGGCTATCGTGCACCTAAAACAAAGATCATATGCAAAAGTTATGACCCCAGGAAGTTGATGTACCAACTTATCCCATTAGGGCCCACGTGAATTTTCGTGCTTCATATCCTAGGGTTAGGTTTTTTGATGTCTAAGGTTTTATCATTACTTCTTGATGCTAAAAAATTCCTATATGTCTCATTGTAATGGGATCAGACAAATGCACGTAACCGCCACATCTCTTCTCAGAGATTGGATACCACCATTCGAGAAAGATTGTTTCATTCTACATTTTACACTTTCAGAATATTTATTTATTGAGTAGAAGTTAAGTTTTATTGTATCTCGATTATTGTTCTCTCTATAGCTTTGTTAATGTTATAGAATTTTTTTTCATTCTATTCTGCTCATAAATATGGATCAGTGGTATCAAAGAGATATGCTCTTCATTTGTTTCTATGTGCATGTACTCAATGAGGTCAATGTATAAGAAGTTGGGACTTGAACCAATTGAGGCTTTCCAATATCGGCCTCATCAAACTCGATGACTTCCCATGGGGGAAGAAAAGAGAGACGATGGCGAAGGAGATCCCTTTAAACTATTTCTTGAGGAATCCTTCACGCAACAGAGGAACGAGATCATGGATAAGTTTTCACAAATCCTTCGACAACTACCAAAATGCAACACATCTTCCTTGAGTGTAGGAGCTACCCCCTTCAAGGTATAAATAATTTTTTATATTCCTATATTTGAAGGTCAAATAGATGAATATGTTGTATATAAATGGTTAAACCTTCTATATAGGTATTTTTATGTCCATAACATTTTCAATAGAGAGAATATTACATTTTCACTCTTTAAGGTCGTCCCCCATGTCAAATATTGGTGGGATACTTTCTATGAGAAAAAGGAAACAAAGGGATCTACATTATTTACAATCACTCCCACTTGGGGTTCTTTTAGGGATGCTATTAAGGAACAATACTACCCTGTTGGAATTTATGAAAAATTGTATATAATATGTATAACAATGTGGCAATAAATGGACCAAACAGTGCCAGATTTCACCAATGTATTCTATACCCGTTGACGGGGGAAAATGATCGTCCGTCAATTGGAAGAACGAGTCTGGTCCGGGGTTGTCTAAATAACCCAAGCCGTTTGGTATGAATTTCTCTGACGGGTTTAATGGCTCTGTTGGCCAATCTAACTGTCCTAAAAGAAATAAAATAAAGAAAAAGAGTAACCTAACAATTAACTACTTGGTGTATATATGTACATACATCTATATAACTATTTTGAAATAATGTTTACAATACAGATCTGTTTATCTAGTTTATGTACAAGATATACAGGTTGGGATTTTTAATCCGAACTCACGAAAATCTATGAAAAGATGACTCTTTTGACAAAAGTAGATAAAGAAAGAAAAATAAGCTATTTTTAGCTTTTATCTTTATTTATCTATAAGATTAAATATCAAAATATACTATGAAACAGGAATATGTAGATGGTGAAAACCAGACCACATATAATGGTTTCGAAAACAAAAAAATGATAAAATAAATAAACTAACCTATTAATGAGTTAATCAACATGCATCTGACATCTGTATGATCATGAAATGTCCATCCAACCTGTCCAAGAGATAAACCTGCAGTGAACCTTTATGTTGTTGGTAATAAATGCGAAACAGTATATTGACTGTTGGATTTTAATGACAGAATGATTGGGCGCAAACAATAACTGTGATATTTGTGATTGCAAGCAATTACACATGAGATAAATCTAACTGTAACAACCTTCTTTTAATCATTCAACAAAATTAAAGATAAATCTTATCATTTGAATCGAATGAGTGATCACTATTTTTTTTAATAACTGAAGCATCAAAATGTGGACTATATTAAAAGAAGTTATCTTGAAGAAATAATAATTTTGAAGAAAAAAGCTATCAACAATTATCGAATTATCAAGATAAACAAACCATAGACGAAAACAAGATTTACAGATAGCTAAAGCAGAAATGTAAACATATGTTCCGTCCAAATTCGTGTATAAGTTGTCCACCTTCAGCCCCAGGCCAAGATGTTTGATTACAAAAAATAATTAGTTTTTAAAGCCTTTAGAAAAGTGATTGTCTTATATTTTGTGATAAGATACAATCATCTATTGCTTACAAAAATAGAGGGGGAATATAACCACCCAGATCAGACTAAATATTCTAAAGCTAAAAAAGGTTTATTCCTGTTTATACAAAAATAGATCATAGATATGGCTAACAAGACCCAAAAATTCTTCAGATCACTTGGTTACCACAAACTCCTAGATATCCTAAAAAGCAAAGATAAAATAGAAAAACTTAGATATATATTTAACCACAATTTTGCAAATTTCGAATTAGAATAGACTAGCTATAGAATCTCTTGATTCTGTAGCTACTCTATTTTAGTAACGAAATCTAATTTATTCAATGAACAAAATAATATTATTTATTTAATGAACAAAACATAACACTATTTAAGATAAAAGGAAATCTTACCTCTAACTGTAAAATCAAATCATATCACATGATCTCAGAATTTATTACTCTTGTTGCAGTCTCGACATTTTTTAATATGACATTACCTATAGTTTTAATGTGTTTCCCTTGTTTCTAAATGATAGACTTGAGCCTACGATTTTCATTTGTTAAGGGGTCGACCTATCCAGTAAGGGCTTTGATTTGTGACTTTAAAATCGGTTTATCGGTGTAATACTTGTCAATCCAGAACATTCAAGTTTCACATTGTGATTGTGTGATAGTCGATTGAGAATTCCCACTGTTGTGTACCAGAATGTTGCCAATGTGGACTATACATTTGTTACCAAACTTAATACATGTAAACCCTTTACTATGCTTCAGACAAGGCGGTATATTATCCACAAAATTGTAAGACTAATCAAGGTCGGTTTGGAAGGGAAGAGAGTCTTCTTCAACAAGAAATCTGTCAATCTCAGAATCTGAGCTCTCATGGATCTCGATCATCTTGATCGAGCTCACATGAGGGTTTGATTTGTTTCGCAGCTTCCTCAAAATCAACCTTCTATCTCTCTTATTTTTAAAACCCAAATCAATATCACCTTTAGATGACTTGCCTACAAGTCTGTTTGTATTTTTGGCAGAGGTGTTAGGCTATGCATCTTGTTCATGGGTCAGCTCGACAATTCTTGGGTCGGGTAAAGGATTACTATGGGTGGTCGTAACATAGACCTGTGAAGATGAAGGGAACATTCTGGGATAAACTATGGTTTCTTCAATCATAGGTTTGTCAACCTCTTTAGCGTTGGGGTTAGCGAAACTATTTCGGGTTAAAAATGATTCCCAGTCATCGTTCTATAACTTCAATTGATGTGCAAGCATAATTTTTATCAAAACATGGTGGAAAATGCTTGAATCTAAACGTTGCTTCTTATACCTCTTAGCCATTTTATACAGGCTTCTCCATAGGTAATAAGGCATGTTTAATGGAAACCCTATGAAATTCATGAGGAAACGCAGGTGATAAAGAAACACAAAACCAAAATGGCCTTCACATGTCATGAATTGTTTCAACACTGCAAGCAAGCCATGCCATCGGAATTTCAGTAGGGAGACTGGCATACCTTTGTCACAACCATTGATCTTTCGAGATGTAAAGAAAAGACTTCATGGAACCTCTTCTACCTTAACATTCTTGAACCACTTCTACCCGTTCATAGAGAGACTTGTTGCTTGGCTTAAAAATTCCTCTGTGAATTCGAGTTGAATGTCCCCCACCTTGGCTTAACATCTGTCGAATGAGAGGAAAAATTCCTAAGAAGTCTGTAGGTTAAAGCCCTGGAATTTCTCAAGGAAAACAAGCCAACCGTGACCCTCGAGATCCCCCCTTGTGTCATTGCATAGGAGCAAGGTCTGAGTATAGTTGGGTTCAATCCTAACAACCGAAGACATGGGAAATCGATAGGCAATCACCCAAACATAGTACACATGGATGGTTTGTAAGAGTAGACCAGAGCTATACTCCAGGCCCGAACCTCATCAACAATCTATAGCATATGAGCAGAAAATCCTCAACGAAAAAATAGGAATTTTTTGAAATGAGTGCGATGGGTGTTGCAAAACCCAAGACCAAGATTTGAAATGATGGTCTCATTGTGATTGTATTGCCACCTCTCACATAGTACAGGCCACGACCTGGTGCATCAAAATAAAAATTATTGCACAACAGAGTGTATTAGGTCTTAAAGTTTGGGAGAGGGAAACTTATAAACCAAAGTCTAGTGACAAGGGAATGCCTGACCAAGAGCCACACAAAAATATATCAAAGATTTAAATTCAATGGTCCTTTGTTGATCCAAATAAAAATCCATAAGCATGCTTGACATTCGAGGAGTCAAAACAAAGAAAATAAACTTCATAGCAAGGAATAAGGCTTCAAAAAACTATGGATACATTTTTCCTTTCATAAACTTTTCAAATAGAGTGGAAATATAGTCATAAGTTTTAATGGTTTGTTTTCATTCTTTCAGTCATGAACGAAGCATGAAAACAAAAACACTAGGAAAAATTGACAACTTAGAATTGTCATATAAAATATCGCTCATGAATAACATCAAAATGTATGACCCCAATTCGGAAACTACATAAACTATTATTTGATATAAAAGTTAAAAATATGTTGGGTTGCCAACAATGGCAACTTGCTGGGAGAAGCAATTATCTCTCTATTACTGACGAGTCCAGGTTAGAAGAATTTGAATGATTTCAAATAAAAAAAAACCTGAAAGGTTATTTGAGCATCTTCGATAATCATGTCATGGTCCACCTTAAGATATCTTTCGTTAAAAAGAATGACATCTGGTGACAGACTTCACAAATGAAAGCCACAATGTTTAATTTAATGGCTCCAATACTGTTGACAGGGCCACTTCTGCCAGGAGGCATCCATAGCCTCGAAATGGATGTCAATTAACCCAATCTAATGTCTGTATCTTGTACAAGAAATTTCAAATCAGAATGAAGGATGCTTATGACCAAAATCAAGATTTATACCTAAGAATTTTCTTTTACCTGACATTGCTTCGCTGCTAGTGGGCATGTTCAGTACCCCGATGAAGTTGTCTTGGCATCATGCATGCATTTACCCACTTCCAGCAGACCTGTTTAGTGTCCCAGTGGGTTTACAAAAACTTCCCACAACTCTTTGAGAAATTATTCACAATCTGACGTAGTTTTAAAGACATTCAACAAAGTGGGGTGATGCTGAAAATTCCAGTTTTTACACGACTTAATATTTTCCAGGCCTTTAATTTATTCTTGCTAACCTTCATCAAGCTTTGAAAATAGTTTATTAATAAAACTAATTTTTGAGGATAGGGATTCATCGTTGAGTTTCTTTTCTTAATAGAAGGGACAGCGTAAAGATCTTTTTAAAGATAGTCGTGATTACTCTCAATTGCAAATTGAAACCGAGAAATCAACTCTCAAACAAAATACCATCTTTAACTAGTATACGTTTTCAGAAAAACACAGCAATTGATGCTTTGACAACCCTTGACAATTATTTCGAGATGAAGCATTATGTTCTCTACTTCTGAACTAGACTATAATACATGCATGTTTGACTCAAAAAGGCCAATAAACAAAAATAAAAATAAGAACAAACCAGAAAAGAAAACTGAAAGAAAAGAAACCAAAATAGAAAAGTATGTACAAAAGGTGTATTGGAGAGTTGTCAGGTGAAATACCTTTTGATAGCTTGGCCATTCATCGAGAAGGTGTCTGGCTGTCCCTCTAAATTATGCAGGTGGAAAGAACTGGAACCTAGTTTTTCAGCAATTAGGAATGGTCCCGACCATAGGTTTTGGAACTTAGTATGTTCACCTTTCCCCTCATGAGGTTTGTCCCACTTAAGGACAAGATCACCGACCTCAAAATTCTTGTTAGAGGTAGAATTGGAAATGAACCAGCTTTTGACAATAAGTTGATGTTGATCCATTTTTTGTTTTGCTTGAGTCCTTACCTCTTCTAACTTTAGCAAAGCATTAATCTGACTTTTAAGAGGAGGACAATATTCTTCCTGAACCTTCTGCGATAACTACACAGATGGAAGGAAAATGTGTGGCAGAAGAATTGCTTCCCTACCATAAACAAGGAAAAAGGAGGAATTACCAACAACAATTTTCAGAGTTACCCTATCAGCCCAGATTGCATTAAATAGTGCATTATGCCAGTTTTTGTAGTTTTCGGAAACTGTCCTCTTGATAATATTGATCAGGTTTTTATTTGTCGATTCCGCCAAACCATTTCCTTTGGGGTAATAGCTGGTAGAATACTTTAGTTTTATCCATTTTTATAAAGAAAAAGCACTCATGTCGAGAGACGAAAAATAGGAAGCATTATCAAACACTAGACATTCAGGAATACTGAAACGAGTGATAATGTTTGAATTGAGGAAGGATATTACCTGATAGGTGTTTACCACTTTTAATGGTGCAGCCTTAGACTATCTGGTGAAATAGTTTGTCGCTGTAATGATGTATTTATGCTGCTGCAGGGAGGTAGGGTTAATTGGGCCTATAATGTCAAGACCCCATTGCTGAAAAGGGAAATCCACTGAGACAGGTTGCAACAAGAATGGTTCCTTCTGTACTCGTCCAGAAGCCTTTTGAAATATTATGCATTTGCGGCATAATGTATGGGCATATTTGAAAGGATTGGGTCAGTAATACCCTGTCCTTAATACTTTGTAGGCAGTGGTGTCTCCACCGAAATGCCCACCAGCTTCCCCTGCATGTAATTCTGATAAGACTTTATCTGCTTCATCTCTTCCCAGACAACGCATAAGTATTCCATCAATATTTTGGCGAAACAATATACCATTCACCAGCTGGAAAGGTGCAGATTTTAATCTCAATGGTATCATCTTTTTTGGATCAAGGTGACAGAGAGATGATCCGTGTATTAGATAAAACTTGATGTCATCATACCAAGGACTTGTAGGATTTTGTACACAACAGATTTGATTTTGATTATATTGATATTCAATTAACATATCAGTTTGATTCTGCTATTTTATAGATGAATCAACAACTAATTTACATAAAACTTGGCCTCTAACAATTTGTGCTAGAGTGATCTCGAGGTCATATTCTTGTAAGGATGTGACCCAGTTTTCCCTTTTCTCACCTAGTTCTTTCTGTACTAACAAATTTCTGACAGTGGGGTAAGGAACAATGAATTTCATTCTAGATTTTAGTAGATAAGATCAAAAATGTTTTACTTCGTTAAAAACAGTGTAAGCCTGCTGATCTACAGTTGGATAATTAAGCTCTGCTCCCTTAAAGAATGATCTCATAAAGGCAATAGGAACTTCGTTGTTTTCAACATTCTTTTGGGTTAGCACAACGGCATAAGATCGATCGGAAGCAAACGTGTAAAGAGTGAAATCTCGCGAAAAGTCAGGGCTCATTAGGGATGGAGCCTCGACTATGGAATTTTTTAATGAGTCAAAAGCTTGACTTTCTAGAGGTCCCCAATGGTATTGCACATCCTTTTTTATTAAGTTTTTTAATGGCCTAACCATATCCGAAAATCTCGAGATGAACCTTCTAACAAAATTTATCTGACCTAAAAAGGATTGCATAGACTTTTTGCAAGAGGGGAGAGGAAGTTTTGAAATGAATTGAGCCCTCTCAAGGTCAATGATCATCCCTTCATTGGATACAATGAATCTGAGCAACTTGCCTTGTTCCAATGCAAAGACAGATTTTTTGGGATTTAGAGAGATGTCGTACTTACAGCATTGTTGTAGAACAAATCTTAGATGAGCTAAATGATCTCCTTTATTCTTTGAGAAGACAATGAAATCATCTATATAAACTACTATAGATTGATTGATTAAACCATGAAAAGCGATATCCATCTCTCTATGGAAATTGGCACCAACATTTATAAGCCTAAAGGACATCTTCCTATAAGCGTAGGTACCCCATGGAGTACAGAAAGTGGTTTTCAGCTGGCATGGGGGAGACATGAGGACTTGGTTATACCCTGAAAAACCATCTAGCATTGATAATCTTTCAGAACCGGATACCTATTGGAGAATCTGTTTCATCGGAGGAACAGGGTAGTTGTCCTTATCAGATGCTCAATTTAAATTTCAGAAATCGACACATAGTCTGATTTCACCACTTTTCTTCCTTACAAGGACAAGGTTAGAGACCCATTATGTATGTCTCACCGGGAAGATTATCTTAGCATTCAATAGTTTGTTTAGTTCCTTCTTAACCGTTGTTAGGACCACACAATGCACCGTTTTGCCTATACTTTTTGCCACTATTATACTCTTGATCACCCATATTTAAACTCTTACTATCACCTTATCTAATCATTCCAAAGGTATACATCGTCCCTTCTCATTTACTATACGTTTAATCTGTTTTGCATAATATTTTACATCACTCTCATACTTGACCATTGATTAGAAATGCATAAGTGTTCAAAACTGCAGATTAGCATCTAAGGCCTGTTGCTGAAACACAGAACTGTCACACAGTCCAAGGTCGCTGTTGCTGAAACATAGAACTGATGCTGGAACACAGAGCTGTTGTACAGTCCGAGGTCGCAGATGCTGAAACACAGAGCTGTTGTACAGTCCGAGGTCGCAGATGCTGAAACACAGAGCTGTTACACAGTCTGAAGTCGCAGATGCTGAAACACAGAGTTGTTACACAGTCCAGAGCTGCAGATGCTGAAACACAGGAAGTCATTACAATTAACGGTCAATAGAGCACCAACCGTTGCTCCCACGTAAGAATGTTGACACAGTCAAGAGTGCAATTCATGTGGCTGAAACAACCCGTGACTTGTGATGTTGAAACAACATCAGCAACAATGAGAAGAAGATGTTACACCAGCTGTAACAACAATACCTCGTCCAGCTCCTGTAATAGCATTCGGTTGCGCGAGACTAGGACATCCTATTCTGGTTTAGAAAGTAGATCCAACTAAAGATAGGACTTAGATACACATTGTAATTTTTGATCAATTGTATCGAAGGGGTTCCCTCTTTAATAGAGAGGAAATCACCATTCGAAGAAGCCAAGTTTTTATGTATTGAAAAGCTTCAGAGAGAGGGATGTACTTCATTTTTCAGACTGTAATATGATATTTTGATAGATGAATACAAGACTGCTTTGAGTATCTTTCTTTAGTTTTCCATTTTCAGGGGAATCTTGTGAGAAGGGAGGGCCCACCTTCATCACAAGATTCACCTGATAGCTTTAGAAGTGTGCTAGTTCAATCTCTGTTTAATTAACTTTTGTTTGTTGAAACACTACTTTTAATGAATTTCGCTTTGCTGAAACACTACTGAACTCTGTCTTAGTTTATTGAATGAAATTCGTAATTCCTTTTATTAGCAATCTTGTGTGATGATTTTATGGTGCTAGCCAGAGATTGGGTCAAGGGTTCCTACTCAGAAAGGAAGGGATCATAACGTCCAATTCTCTGTATATTTCAATTACTTTTACAAGTGTGCTAGCCAAAGATTGGGTTAAGGGTTCCTGCTCAGAAAGGAAGGGATCAAAACATCCTGTTCTCTGTAGGTTTCATTCATTTCTGCAAGTGTGCTAGCTAGAAACTGGGTTAAGGGTTCCTGCTCAGAAAGGAAGGAACTGGAACATCCTGTTCTCTGTAGATTTCCATTACTTATGCAAGTGTGCTAGCCAGAGATTGGGTTAAGGGTTCCTGCTCAGAAAGGAAGGAACTGGAACATCATGTTCTCTATAGATTTCCATTACTTCTGCAAGTGTGCTAGCCAGAGATTGGGTTAAGGGTTCCTGCTCAGAAAGGAAGGGATCAGAAAATCCTGTTCTCTGTAGATTTCATTTACTTTTGCAAGTGAGCTAGCCATAAACTGGGTTAAGGGTTCCTGCTTAGAAAGGAAGGAATCAGACTATCCTGTTCTCTATAGACCTCAATTATTTTTCACAAGTGTGCTAATCAGAAATAGGGATAAAAGTTCCTTCTTAGAAAGGAGGGAATTAGATGGCCTTGTTCTCTACTAGATAGAGTTAACTGTCTTCTGCATTACTCTTTTCATGAAAGAGTGTTAGTACTGAAGTCTCTATTTGAGAGTAAGGGTCTTGTTCTCTGGTTGCAGAATAGTTTTTCTTTCCGGTTGCAAGTGTTATTTTTAATGTAATCCAGGATTCTTAGATTAATCCTTAAGATCTGCAATAGGGAAGTTGCTTTCCTGTGATTTAATTCAGAACTTCAGTATATTCAAGCAAGTGTGATTAGTATAGTTTCTTTTCCTACAAATCTAAGTCACTTTTGGAATTGAGCATATATAGTGTGTGGTTATCTTTGAAATAACAGACTTCCCTGGGTTGATAATTTATGTATCACTTGGTTGTTTGAATCAATTAAGCAATTATAGTGACCAACATTTTGGCGTCGTTGCCGGGGAAGATAGCTATATATTTCAAAAGCACTTATGATTTCTTTTATTTAGATAAAAAGATTGCATGAAAGACCCCAAAAACACTAACCCTATAGGTGGCAAGGGAAAAGGAAAAGGAGGAAGAAAGACGTACATTGACGAGATTTTATCAAAGTCTGAATCTGCTGCTCAATGACCAAACTTTCAAAAACAGAACTCCCAGCCTTCATTTCGAGCAATTTTTGGAACAGGGAAAGAAGTTTGGAGTCTTGAGACAGTCCAGAAGACAGTGGGAGACATTGAGCATAGAGCAAGTGCAGCAGGGGAGCAGAAAGAGGAAAATATGGATGAGTACAATGAAGAATTGCATCACAAAGAACAGGCAGGTCCTGAAGGAGAGGTAAAAGATGAAAACTCTTTCTCTACACTAGGATTTCCTATTGGCGATCTCCCTAAAGGAACAGCCCCCATGAAAAACATTCCACTCTCATCATTGCCTAATTTTCATGGTTTATCTTCGGAGGATCCTGATGAATTTCTGTTTGAGTTTTATATATTGTGTAGAAGTTATGATTACGTTTCTAATGCTCAGAAACTAAAGTTATTTCCAACAACACTAAAAGGGAATGCACTAAGATGGTTTACAAGTCTTGGAGGCCATGTAATCACAACATGGGACCAAATGAAACAGAAATTCCTGAACAAGTACCAGGACTACTGCCGAACGAGAGAAAAGAGGGAGGAGCTATTCAAAATGATGCAGAAAGAAGATGAGAATCTGGAGGACTTTGTAGAAAGGCTACAATACAATCTACAAAGATCCAGTCATCTCAATGTAAGTAAGGATATTCTCAAAACTATTTTATTAAAAGGGGTAAGGGATGACTCTCTAGACATGTTGAATATGCTTGGGAAAGAGGATATATCCAAGGAATCATACGATGAAATTGTCAATTTATGCAAAATATGTTCAAGGGGAGCTTCAAGAAATAGATTAAATAGTAGGGACACCACATTTTCTAGAGTCCAAAAATCAGCCACCGGGGGAGCAACAAGAGCCGAGATAGGTAATTTACTTGAAGATTTTAAAACTGAAATGTTAAGCTCTTTTGCCTCACAAATGGATACCCTGCAGATTAAGAAAAAGAAAGCAGAAGCAGAAGCGGCCTTGTCTATATTTTGTTCTCAGTGCAGAGATAAGCACCCACGAAGAGAATGTCCATAGGACAAAAAGCGAATCTGCACTATCTGTGATAAAGATCATGATACCCAAAATTGTCCATCTTTACCAGGGATTAAGGCAGCGTTACAACCAATGGATGAAGAAGCTGAAGATGTCTATCTGATGACACAGAGGAGGCAATGGCAACCACGAGGACAAGGTATGAACTCTAACATGCCATTTGCATCTTCTAATCGTTGGAATTATTATTCTTCTTTTAATCAAATGAGTTCCCCCCCCTTCAACCAAATTCAATACACTAATCAAATGAACTACCAATCCATGCAACAAACTTACCCACCCATGCAACAAACTTACCCACCCATGCAGCAAAATAACCCACCCTTTTTTGATCCCTCAACGTGGACCCCTTGGCCTCCACAACAACAACAACCATATCAGAATCAACGGAATCAAAATTGGAGAGGACAACAACCCCCCTTTCAAAATCAATTACCTCAATTCTCACAACCACTCTCTTTATCAGCAGGTACTCCTCCAAACAATCAAATGATGAGACCCCAGCTACCTTTACAACCTAACCCCAATCCGAATAATAAAGCTGTGTAGTGCATTGATATTTATAACCAGCTTACACTTTCAATCCTCCCTGCACAATGCAACGATATTCATCTTCGATCTGGGAGAGTAGTAGAACCTACCATAGCTGATGTTACCTCTTCTGACAAAGAGGAAACAAAAGAGCATGATGTACCTGAAAAGGTACAATCATCCTCTAACAATGTTGCTGAAACAACAACACCACCATTTCCTGAGCGTTTAGCCTTAACTAAAACGCTTGAACCACCAGCCTTTAATCTTCTAGAGGAATTGCAAAATTTATATGTCAAAATTCCTCTACTGCAAGCACTCTGTGACGTATCTATCTATGCTAGGACAATGCGAGATATCTGTGTTAAAAAGCCTGGTAGGAAAACTAAGGATCCCCTTACAGTCCATGTTATGGGAGATCTGTCTGGATTAATGTCAGGCAAGACTCCCCCAGTCAAATATGGTGATCTTGGCCACCCTACTGTTACAGTACAAGTTGGAAAAACGATAATCCCTCGAGTCCTGGTAGACCTAGGTGCAACCATCAATATCATGACTTTAGAAACCTTACAACTGCTACAATTACAAAATGAAGTCAGAGAGACCCCAACTATCCTAGAATTAGCTGACTGGTCCACAATTAAACCAGAAGGAGTCATTGAAGACCTCAACATCTCTGTGGAATCCTAGAATTACCCTGTTGACTTTACAGTATTGCAGCCCGAAACAAAGTTGGGGGGCCACTCTCTAATTCTGGGTAGACCTTGGCTAGCCACAACAGATGCTTTTATCAGCTGTAGATTAGGGTCAATGACAATTTCAAATGGTTATGAAACAAAACAACTTACAGTCTATCCTCATGCTACACCCCTGGCTAATAATGATAATTCTGTTTGGGTAGATTTTGAGGATCAACCTACTAAACCTCTTCTGACTATCGGACAAGCTTTAAGCCTGAAAGACTCTACTGAGGATGAAATTATAAATAATTTTATTTGTGAGCCCTCCTCTGTCACTCCACAAATTCATAATCAATTAACTGCAATGTTGGAGTCTGATAATCAAGAAAAACTCAATTCAGAAATCCCTCCTCAAACACCTAAAACCATCTCCTCCAAAAGCATACCGGTCGAAATTGAACCTGGCAAAACATTGAATATAAACCCTCATTTGACAGATGCTGAAACACAACAGTTAATGAAGT
>JZKD02S1672753.1:1101665-1134855 GCA_000966675.3 Picea glauca
CAGGATTCTCTCCCTATGAATTAGTCTATGGAAAGAGTGTTGTTTTTCCTGTGGAATTTGAGATAAAAACCTTAAGGACTGCTTTAGCTGTCAACCTTGATCTAACTAATGCACAGACAGCCAAGTTGCAGCAGCTTAATGAACTAGAGGAGAAAAGACTAGATTCCATTCAACAAACAACCATAATTCAACAGAAAATATCAAAATGGCATGACAAAAATATCAAGAACAAGAAGTTCCAAAAAGGTAATTGGGCCCTACTGTATGATTCCCGGTTCAAAGAATTTCAAGGGAAACTGCGTACAAGATGGCTTGGACCTTACGAAGTAGACACATTTTTCCCCAATGGAATAGTAAGGCTCCTCACAATCGATGACTCCAGAACTCTGTTACTTGTAAATGGCCATCGGCTCCATCTGTACCAACGACCTATTTATAAAGAAGATTTTAAGGCCACATGCATGGCAGATGCTCATTTTCTCTTCGTTGAGGGGGTTTCTACCCCTAATAACAATTAATTCTTTTAAGTTAATTTTTCTTTAGTATTAGATTAGATTATATTTTATTTACTAATAATCTCTGTCAACAAATACCACGCTACAGTCGATTTTTGCAGATCCCTGATCGAAGCACAGCCACTAGGAGAGGACAATCCTACTTCAAAGAGACAAGCTTTCATGATGCTGAAACACCACTGTTCAACACTGTTGATTTTACCCGATGCTGAAACACCATTGTTCAGCACGTTTCATTCTTCCCACTCCCAAAACACTATAGTCCGCCATCTCCTCACCATCCTTTATCGACGAAACAACATCGTCCAGCTATTGTTTCGCCTTTTCTTTTCCGTTGCTGAAACACCATTGTCAGCAACCCTTCATCATTTTCCCCGATGCTAAAACACCACTGTTCAGCACGTTTCATTCTTCCCACTCCCAAAACATTACAATCTGACATCTCCTCACCATCCTTCATCGACGAAACAACATCGTCTAGCTATTGTTTCTCCTTTTCTTTTTCCTTGCTGAAACACCATTGTCAGCAACCCTTCATCATTTTTCCCGATGCTGAAACACCACTGTTCAACACTTTTGACTTTATTCCGATGCTGAAACACCACAGTTCAACACTTTTCACTTTCTTCTGATGCTGAAACACCATTGCTCAGCAGTTCTTCATCCAGTAAATTGTTTCGTTCTTTTTTGTTGCTGGAACACCAGTCTTTCACCATCATCTGTCAGCAAGCTTTTACGCCCGCAGATTATAGTTCGTCCTTCTAGTCAGCAAACCCTCGACACAATTCATCTATTAGATCAAAAGTCTCCGTCACGACTAGACTACCATGGACAGGCATGATATTTTTTTTGCAGAACGAATCAAACGGTAAGGCGAGGTATGTAAATTTGATGTAATTCAGTTAGACTATAGTTAATGAGAAAGATTCTAAGTCATTATGATCATTCAAGTGCAATCATTACGAGTCGCACTTAATGGGAGGGGAAGTACACATCAAATCCGTGATACCATCATTTCACCCGATTTCACCACCGCCATCCCCATTTCACCACCTTTTCGTGCATTTAACCATTATTCCTGCATATAGTCCCTCGAAAAACTCACTCTGTGCAGAGCTGATACACAAACTCTTGACGTTGTATCTTACTAAGCTAGTAGCCATGGGAGGATCTGTCATACAAAATGAGCCTGCCACCACAACGCTGCTTGAACACTATCCAGTAGCATATCAAATCTTCCAGCAGGCAAGATGGCTCAGTTACTTCCAGCGACTCCAGTGGTATAATGAACAACAGGTCCTGCAATTTTCCCTAAACCTTCAGGAGGACCATTCCGTTGTCACAGGAGTCCGAATTTCAGTAATAGAGGATGCTATAGCAGAGGTCTCAGGCCTCCCTATCGATGACACTCACATGTTCAGCAGAAAACATATCATTCAGAATGTTCAGCAGAACTTCTTCTTGCCAGAAGAACGAATTGTACTTAAAGGCCGAGGCGTTCAACTCAGCTCATTGCCACCCCCATGGCCGGAAGTCGCAAGGTTCATCAAACATTACTTGACCTGCGAAGGACGATATCAGGTAGTTTATCAACATGATTTCCTTCTGTTATCTCATTTAAGGCACAACCGACGGGTCAATATTCCGTATTATTTGCTGGGTTGTTTGAAAAATATGGTGCATTACTGCAGAATGGCTAAAGATCCCACCCTGTCACTCACCCACCACCGTCTTGTGCAATTTCTCATCCAAAGGGGTTTTTCTCAACAAAACATTCTGCTAAATAACCCGCCCATAAACCCACAAGTCACTGCTGAAATTCCTGAAAACCCCCAAGAGCAGCAACAGCAAAACCCCCCAGACTCCCCAGAAGCACCCAACAACCCACCTACAGAACCAACCAATCCAGTCAATCCCCCTATCATACCAAATCCACCGCATACCTTACCAGAGTCATCCACTCCCGTCCTCCATATTCTTAGTGATGACTCTGAACCAGATAATTCCACCTGTCCCATCATTGAAGAAAGGCCTTCACGAAAATGAAAACAAGCTCCCCCCTTTCCACCCTTCTTACGAAAAAAGTGAACAAGAGCCTCCACAAGGCCACCCTTTATGACCACTACCCTAGTTCCCCCACCGATTCGACTAATACCCCATACATCTCCAACCTCCCAAATCCAGGGATCTTTGCCTGTCCCACCCATGGGCACTGAAACACAAGAACCAGATGCCCAGGGTGGTGTGTCATTTTTCCTTTCAAACCCTATAGCTGAAACACAAGAACCAACTACCCATTCAGTGGCTGAAACACAAGAACCATCCATAGCTTCCACACAAGAACCAGCTACGGCTGAAACACAAGAACCAGTCGCTGACATTGAAATTGAGATACAGGAATCACAGAACCCAAGTGCTGAAACACTACGCTCCTCAAATAAAGTAGCTGAAACAAAAGAACCAGCTACCCATTCAGTGGATGAAACACAAGAACCAACCATAGCTATCACACAAGAACCAGCTACGGCTGAAACACAAGAACCAACCACTGACATTGACATTGAGATGCAAGAATCAGAGGTCGAAGGTGCTGAAACACTACTCTCCTTACACCAAGAGGCTGAAACACAAGCATCCGCTGCCATTCCTATAGATACTCCACAAGAACCAGCTAATGAGGCTATGATTGTCACATAAGAACCAGTGATCTCTCAATCCAAACCAACAATGGCCGATGTCTTGGAAGAAAACGAGTTTTTAAAGTCTCAATTGGAAGCATATCAGCAAGAATTAGCCAGGGCAAAGGAAGCATATGAAAAAGAATTAAATATAAACACCTTAGCTCGAACCACAACCTTGTCAGAAAAGACTACAGAGAGATTGTGTAAAGAATATACGTGTTGCCAATGTGGAGATATTTACTATCAAGCAGGCTATAAGGTAATTCAAGTCCCAGTGCCAGGAGCAACCCCTACCCCTTCACCTTTTGTAGCCAAGGAAGAACCTGCTGCAACACAAGAACCAACAGGCCCTCCCAAGCTTAAGACTGAACCTGCTGCAACACAAGAACCAGCAGGTCCTCCCAAGCTCAAAACTGAGCCCTGCATTGCAACAAAAGAAGCCCCTACCTTTGCTAACAAGGATGTACAGACAGTGCCTATGGAGGAATTTACACCTCCCAGCGAAATCAATCTCCTGGAACAATCTACTCAGACTTCCCAGATATGGGATGAGCAGGAAGAAATACAAAAATGGAAGAAAGAGTATGCTAAAACACAAGCCAAAAACCTGCAAGTGCACAAACAAATCTGGATAAATCACACTTTCTCAAATTGGGAAGCTCTAGAGCAGACACGTGAGGAGGCTCGTACCCTCAAGAAACAGAACAAAGAGTTTAAAAGTAGAATGGTCCTGGTATTTGACCTGATACAAAAGCTACTGGCCACAAGGAAGCCATCTTGCAACTACTCCTTGTTCCTTATGGAGTGACTCACATGGTTCTAGATCAAATCCATTATAGAAGGTAAATCCTATACACTAATACACCCAGTAGATTTTGTCAAAACTTCTGTAGCAGCATGATGCAGGAGCATCGCTCACTCATCAAGTGAGCCAGTGCATGGAGCAGGAAAAGACAGCTGGACAAGCCAACAAACTACTTTTTGAATTTCACCTTGATGTGGTTGCGCCAAACATTAATGTATTGAATTGAAGAAGCGCACTTGTATTGTATTATAGATATGAAGGCATTTAATAGTTTTAATGTTGTTAGATAGGAATTTATTGTAGATTTGATAGTTGTAGATTTCGAGAGGGCAAACAGAATATAGGCACCCTCCTTTGTACATTGTAACATTATTCTGGATATGCAAACAATTATCATTGAAGAGCAAGCAGAACCAAGCAGGGAACCTGTGAAGAACACCCATGTACAGATTGAATTAATAGAAGAGAGTCTTTGATTCAACTCCATGGTTTGTGTTGTTTCTCTGTGGTGATATTATGTTAATGGATGTTTGCTCCCTGTATATGCATTTTCTTTTGAATATGTTGTGCATGTGCTTTCAAAGATTTATTGAAGTCTGAAAGAGGCGAGAATGAGTTTAAATTGTTTCTCTGGTTGAACCAAGAGATTCCTACATAGAGTGTAGTTGAATTCCTCCGCAGAGAGTGCTTTGAGGGGGCTCAGAAGTTAAGCTCACATTCTCGTTCATCCTGAAGTTGATTTGGGTTGAGTAAGCCGTGCAGGTGAAGTGCAGGCCAAGGTTGAAGTCTCAACAGTTTGCCTGAGCAGAGCAAACCAGGGATTCTGTGGCTGCAAGTGCGCAGAGTCCGCGTGACTTCAACACTTTGAGAGCTGTTGAAGATTGAGTGAGGAAAGTGTGGGTGAAAAGTCTCTGAACGAGTCAGAGGACTTAAGCTCAAGAGGGATAGTTCTTTGGTGACACTGCGAGAATAGACCAGGGAGAAGGTTCGACTGGAAGAAACCTCCATAGAGGAGAGCTGATGGTCAAGGTTCGCGGAGGAGGATCGCGAAACCACGTCGATCGTACAATCATGGAGGAGCTGCGCGAAAGTAACCCATGGACGCAGGAAGGATCAAAACCCATCGGTGTTCGGGCTTCGGTGTTTTCATAGGTCAAAGGTTCGTACCTTTTGAAATCGGGAATAGTGATTTCCTGAATCAACGGGAGTCGTCGATCAGAGTAGGGACAGGTGTCGCGAGATTCCGGGAGGTCGGGATTTGGCATTCATCAATTCTCACTGCAAAGGAATTGGGGATGGAGAAATCGTGATTCTGCGATCCCCGATCGCACGAGATAAGGAGGTGATGTGGTTGAGTGGGACCACATGTGTTAGTGGAATCCAAGTGGCGTTGGATCGACATTCGGGGTTCGGTTATTTGCAAGGTGAGTGGATCACGACACTACAATCGCCAATTTCCCAATAGGGAAACCCCCGACGGAAGAGGAACCGTTGACTTTGACCATCGGGATTCGGGGTTTTGAATTGCACAGGAGCATGCACACAGGGTTCGCGATATCGCGAAGCCTGATTTCCCGAAGTGATTGCCAGGAGATCATCCGTGTATCCTATGGGTGACAAAAGGTCCTTAAATGGGAAAGAAGGGGGATACAACTCTTCTAACCTGAGACGAAGAAGGTCCTGGTCGAAGCGGCTGCTACCGAGAGCTGTTGCGTTAGAGTGGTATCAGAGAAGGGAAGACTCTTGCTTTATAAAGCAGTGAAGAGAAGACACAATGCCGCCCAGAAGAGAGAGGCAGTCACCTGATCGAGAGGACAGGGACGCTCGAAGAAGGGGTAGGCCAGCAGGAACCCCAGAGATGGAACAACAAATGCGAGATCTCTGAGCAAGGCTAGAGGAGATGGAGAGAGCGCAGAGACGCGGAGCTGGTGCGGTAGAGTTCAGTGATTCTAAGGTAGAAGAGGAAGCTGGACAAGATGCTGAAGAAGTCACAGCAGAGTATGCCTCGACAGAGAGGTTGATTAGAGCCATCACCAGGATGAGCTCAAAGACAAAGATGGACATTTCTGTCTACGAGGGAAGTCTAAATCCAGAAGAGTTGTTGGATTGGATCTGAGCACTCGACACCTACTTCGATTATGAAGATATCGAAGAGGACAAGAAAGTAAGGCATGCAGTTACAAAGTTGAAGGGACATGCAACCTTATGGTGGGACAAGTTGCAAGCCGATAGGCGCTGCAAAGGAAAACAGAAGATCAAGAACTGGGACAGAATGATTGCTAAGATGAAAGCAAAGTTCATCCCTAGAGATTACTAGATCACTCTGTTCAGGCGTATGCAGAACCTGAGGCAGAAGTTGATGACGGTGAAGGAGTACACCGAGGAGTTTTACAGACTCGACATCAGAGCTGGTCATCGGGAGAGCGATGATGAGAAGGTGGAGAGATACCTGAATGGTTTAAGGTATGACATTCAGGATGAGTTGAGTATGGTTACCATCTGAACAGTCGAGGATGCATACCAGATGGCTCTAAAGGCCGAAGAGAAGCTGAGCCGCAAGCAAGGACAGTGAGGGCGAGGCAAGAGTCAGCCCAGTGGCAAAGCAATTGCCCAAGGAAGAGTTCAGAAGCCCAAGGAGGATTGGAGGAGACCTCAAGGTATGCTTGAGAGAGGTGGAACCTCACAACAGAGGCAGCCACAAACTGAACAGAGGCAGCAATATGCTGAGCCGAGGAGGCAGCATACCGAGCAGGGTGGCGGATATGTTGACGCCAACGTTTTTCCTCGTACCCGAGGTAGAGGAAGAGGCTGAGGAGGAGTGATCACATGTTTTACGTGTGTGAAAGACGGACATAAAGCCATGGATTGTCCAGACAGGAAGGTGGACAGAGGAGAAGTTCACATCACAGAGGCGCAGAGGCGTGATGCTGAGGATGAAGACACCGGAAGTGGGAAGTCACTTACAGTGCATAAAATTTTGTTAACACCTGAGAAAGAGGTGGAAGATACATCTCAGAGATGCAGACTGTTCCGGATGACTTGTAAGACCAAGGGATGGAAATGCAAAGTCATAGTGGACAGCAGAAGCACTGATAATCTCGTTTCGACCGTGATGGTGGAGAAACTGGAGCTGGAGACAACCAATCACCCGAGTCCATACAAAGTGTCATGGTTGCAGAAAGGACACTAGCTATGTGTTACGAAACAATGCTTGGTTAAATTTAAAATGGGTGAATATAAGGATGAGATCCTGTGTGATGTCATTCTCATGGATGTCTATCATGTATTATTGGGAAGACCATGGCAGTACGATAGAAATGTTTTTCATGATGAGAGGATGAACACCTATACCTTGGAGAAGGATGGGAAAATGCACACACTGTTTCCGGAAAGGATAAAGAAGTAAATCCGGAAGTAACCAGTACAATACTTCTCATGAGTGGGAAGGATCTTCTCACAGAGATGGAGAAGAATGAAGATCCACAATTCTTTGTTGTCAGGAAGCCGAGAATTGTCCTGACAAGCACAAGAGTGGACAACTTGCCAGATGAGATTCAGGAACTGTTGGGAGAGTTTGTTGATATCATCGTGGATGAACTACCTCATTCGGTACCATCGATGAGGAGTGTGAGTCACCATATTGACCTCATACCTGGAGCAAGTTTACCAAATAAGGCAGCGTACAGGTTGACTCCTCAGGAGAATGAGGAAGTCAAAAGGCAGGTACAGGATCTGCTGGACAAAGGACTGGTGAGGGAAAGTCTTAGTCCATGTGTTGTTCCGACAGTACTAAGTCCGAAGAAGGATGGAGGCTGGAGAATGTGTACAGACTCCAGAGCGATCAATAAAATCACCATCAGATATAGATTTCCATTGCTGAGAATGGACGATCTGATGGATTGCCTGAGTGGGGCAAATTAGTTTTCGAAGATTGATCTCAAGAGAGGATATCACCAGATCTGGATGAGAGAGGGAGATGAATGGAAGACAGCATTCAAAACAAACGAGGGTTTGTACGAATGGTTGGTCATGCCGTTTGGTTTGACAAACGTGTCGAGCACATTCATGAGACTGATGAGTGAAGTCCTGAGGGAATTCATTGGCAAAATTGTGGTCGTGTATTTGGACTACATATTAATTTTCAGCAAGACCAAATCTGAACACTTGAGACATCTAGCCATTGTGATGAGAAGACTACAGCAGGAGAGGCTGCTGATCAATTTGAAGAAGTACTCGTTTTTGCAGACATAACTCATTTATTTGGGTTTTGTGATTTCGGCAAATGAATTGAAGATGGATCCTGAGAAGGTAGAAGTGATCAGGAATTGGCCATCACTGAGGAACGTTTTTGAGGTAAGGAATTTTAGTGGAATTAGCACAGTAATGTTGGACACCATGACGAAACGACATAAAGTTTTTCACACGAAGCAAAAGATCACAGAACAACCAGTGTTGGTGTTGCCTGACTTTCAGAAAACGTTTCAAGTGAAATGTGATGCCAGTGGGTATGCTGTTGGAGGGGTCTTAAGTCAGGATGACAGACCTGTTGCATATTACAACAAGAAGCTGGATGATACCAAGTTAAAATACTCCACATACGACAAAGAGTTCTATGCCATCATACAGGCATTGAAGAAGTGGAGACATTACTTGGTACCCAAGGAGTTCGTTTTGTATAGCGATAACCATGCATTGCAGTTTGTAAGTCAACAGGAGAATTTGAACCAGAAGCATGCGAAATGGGTAGAGTACATGCAAAATTTTACATTTGTGATCAAACACATTTCAGGAACTGCTAACAAAGTAGCTGATGCTTTGAGCAGGAAATGTTTGTTGCTGCAGGAGTTTCGGTTCAAAACGTTGGGTTTTGAAAATCTAAAAGATATGTATGTAGGTGATGCAGACTTCAGAGAAGCATACGAAGCAACTCAGAATCCAGTTCTTAGAGATCAGAGTCCATGGCTAGAATATATAATCTAGGAAGGATTGTTGTTTAAAGGCAATCAGCTGTGCATTCCAGATTGCTCCATGAGGGAGAATTTGGTGGAGGAAAAGCATAGCGGAGGCTTAGCAGGTCATTTTGGACATGATAAGACATTCGCCAAGCTGAGCGAATCATATTATTGGTCGCGGATGCGCACTGATGTCAAACGGTTTGTTGATAGATGTCGGATATGTCAGCATGCAAAGGGCTGAAAGCAGAACACCGGGTTCTATCAACCATTGCCTATACCCGAGAGACCATGGGAGGCAATTAGCATGGATTTTGTGCTAGGACTGCCGAGGACGCAGAGAGGGGTTGATTCCATCTTCGTAGTGGTAGACAGGTTTTCAAAAATGGCACATTTCATACTGTGTCAAAAGACCAGCGATGCGACCCACATTGCCAACTTATTTTTCAAAGAGATTGTGCGACTGCATGGGCTTCCGAGGAGCATAGTCTCATATCGGGATACAAAATTCAAAGGTCATTTTTGGAGGACGTTATGGAAGAAGCTCGGAACTAATTTGGCATTTAGTTCATATTACCATCCGCATATGGATGGCCAAACAGAGGTGGTCAACAGGAGTCTGGGATATCTGTTGAGAGGCTTAGTGATGGAGCATCACAGCAGTTGGGACCAGGTGTTGCCACAGGTAGAGTTTGCGTACAACGATTCAGTGAATCAGAGTACAGGGAAGAGTCCATTCCATATTTTGTATGGGACACAGCCGAGAGGAGTATCTGAACTCAGGGAGTCAGGATAGGCTGAAACTAGTAGCGCTCATGCTGAAGAATTCGCTGAAGCGATGGAGGAACTTCACACACAGGTGAGGCAACGACTGCAGAAGTCCAATCAAGAGTATAAGCGCAGAGCCGATCAGCGAAAAAGGCAACTTCAGTTCGAAGTTGGAGATATCATTCTAGCGCACTTGAGGAAAGAAAGGTTCCCAAGGGGAACATATAACAAGCTCAAGATGAAGAAAATTGGGCCATGCAAAGTCCCGAAGAAATTCGGCGAAAACGCATACAAGCTTGAGTTGCCAGATGGCATCGGGATATCTCCGATTTTTAATGTTTCAGATTTATACCCCTACATGGCTACAGAAATAGGAGCTGAGGAACCAGTGGTCCAGTGGCAGAAACAATTACCAGTTGCACAGAAGCCTCAGATGGAGTGCATACTGGATAAAAGATTGGGTAGGAAGACCAGGCAAAAGCAATATTTTGAGTACCTGGTGAAGTGGAAGAACCACCCAGTGGAGGATGCCAGCTGGGAAACAGAGGCAGTTATACAGAGGCATGGACACACCGTGCAGGAGCTCATGGACAGGAGCCCATGAAATCTTTCGCGTCGAGGAGTATGATGAAGGAGCATCGCTCACTCATCAAGCGAGCCAGCGCGTGGAGCAGGAAAAGACAGTTGGACAAGCCAGCAAACTACTTTTTGAATTTCACCTTGATGTGGTTGTGCCAAACATTAATGTATTGAATTGAAGAAGCGCACTTGTATTGTATTATAGATAGGAAGGCATTTAATAGTTTTAATGCTGTTAGATAGGAATTTATTGTAGATTTGATAGTTGTAGATTTCGAGAGGGCAAACGGAATATAGGCACCCTCCTTTGTACATTGTAACATTATTCTAGATATGCAAGCAATTATCATTGAAGAGCAAGTAGAACCAAGCAAGGAACCTGTGAAGAACACCCATGTACAGATTGAATTAATAGAAGAGAGTCTTTGATTCAACTCCATGGTTTGTGTTGTTTCTCTGTGGTGATATTATGTTCATGGATGTTTGCTCCCTGTATATGCATTTTCTTTTGAATATGCTATGCATGTGTTTTCAGAGATTTATTGAAGTCTGAAAGAGGAGAGAATGAGTTTAAATTGTTTCTCTGGTTGAGCCAAGAGATTCCTGCATAGAGTGCAGTTGAATTCCTTCGCAGAGAGTGCGTTGAGGGGGCTCAGCAGTTAAGCTCTCATTCTCGTTCATCCAGAAGTTATTTTGGGTTGAGTAAGCTGTGCAGGTGAAGTGTAGGCCAAGTTTTAAGTCTCAGTAGTTTTCCTGAGCAGAGCGAACCAAAGATTCTGTGGCTGTGAGTGCATAGAGTCTGTGTGACTTCAACACTTTGAGAGCTGTTGAAGATTGAGTGAGGAAAGCATGGGTGAAAAGTCTCTGAAGGAGTCGGAGGACTTAAGCTCAGGAGGGATAGTTCTCTGGTGACACTGTGAGAACAGACCAGGGAGAAGGTTCGAGTGGAAGAAACCTCCATAGAGGAGAGTTGACGGTCAAGGTTCGCGGAGGAGGATCGTGAAACCCCATCATTCGTCCGATCGTGGAGGAGATGCGTGGAAGTAACCCGTGGATGCAGGAAGGATCAAAGCCCATTGGTGTTCGGGCTTCGGCGTTTGCATAGGCGAAAGGTTCGTACCTTTTGAAATCGTGAATAGCGATTTCCCGAATCAAAGGGAGCCGTCGATCAGAGAAGGGACATGTGTCGTGAGATTCTGGGAGGTCAGGATTCGGCATTCGGCAATTCTCGCTGCAAAGGAATTGGGGACGGAGAAATCGCAATTCTGTGATCCCCGATCGCACGAGATAAGGAGGTGACATGGCTGAGTGGGACCACATGTGTTAGTGGAATCCAAGTGGCGTTGGATCGACATTCAGGGTTCGGTGATTTGCGAGGTGAGTGGATCACGACACTACAATCGTCGATTTCCCGATAGGGAAACCCCCGACGGAAGAGGAACCATTGACTTTGACCATCGGGGTTCGGGGTTTTGAATTGCACAGGAGCGTGCACACAGGGTTCGTGATATCGCGAAGCCCGATTTCCCGAAGTGATTGCTGGGAGATCATCCGTGTATCCTGTGGGTGACAAAAGGTCCTGAAACGGGAAAGAAGGGGGATACAACTCTTCTAACCCGAGACGAAGAAGGTCCTAGTCTAAGCGGCTGCTGCCGAGAGCGGTTGCGTCACAACATCTACTAGAGATCAACACCTCCTCTGTGAGGCATATTTCCACAACAAAGTCATCCCTGAGAACAGGCAGCTGAACCTCCAGCCTCTTGTTGGGGACATTCAGATTCGAGCGTTCACCTTCTTTCTCCTCAATCAAATTATTTGGCAAGATGACTTTTTGGTTACCAAGCACAATGAAGATAATCGCCTCCTCTGGATAAGACCAGAACCTCAGAAGGCAACAACCTTTGTTACCGAATATTATGAGTTCTTAAAGAAACCAGGAGTCACTTAACATGTTCAACAGCTACAATCAGCAGTGCTCCAGGATTGTCAACACATCATCAGTTCCATAGAGATTCCTGCCCTCCAGGCAAATAACCTGTTTTGGCAGTAATCCACGGAGAAGAGACAAGAGAACAATCCTTTTGGTCCTGCCAACCTAGAAGTAGCAATTTCCAGGATACCCAACTACATCCAGTGTGTTAGACATTGTGCTCAAAACTGGATTGGGTACAGGTTTTATTTTCCCATTCTCTAGTTGCCAATAGAAAGGTATCAAGTCAGTTATAAGCTACCTAAGAAGGCAGAAACAGTAGCATGGAAAAGATTACAGCAGGTGCAAGGGTTCAGAATGCCAATGGACAGTACCTCCCACAGTTACTGCTTGAGTAACTTACATGCTCAGAGTCGATATCCAGACTCTGATTCAGAGAATGTTGCTTGAGGACATGAAACACCTTGAGTTGGGGGGGATGTTAGGACCACACAATGCACCTTTTTGCCTATACTTTTTTCCACTATTATACTCTTGATCACCCATATTTAAACTCATACTATCACCTTATCTAATCATTCCAAAGGTATACATCGTCCCTTCTCATTTACTATACGTTTAATCTGTTTTGCATAATATTTTACATCACTCTCGTACTTGACCATTGATTAGAAATCCATAAGTGTTCAAAACTGCAGATTAGCATCTAAGGCCTGTTTCTGAAACATAGAACTGTCACACAGTCCAAGGTCGTTGTTGCTGAAACACAGAACTGATGCTGGAACACAGAGCTGTTGTACAGTCCAAGGTCACAGATGCTGAAACACAGAGCTGATGTACAGTCCAAGGTCATAGATGCTGAAACACGGAGCTGTTACACAGTCTGAAGTCCCAGATGTTGAAACACAGAGTTGTTACACAGTCCAGAGCTGCAGATGCTAAAACATAGGAAGTTGTTACAGTCAGCGGTCAACAGAGCACCAACCATCGCTCCCACATAAGAATGTCGACACAGTCAAGAGCACAATTCACGTGGCTGAAACAACCTGCGAATTGCGATGCTGAAACAACATCAACAACAATGAGAAGAAGCTGTTACACCGGCTGTAACATCAATACCTCATCCAACTCCTGTAATAGCATTTGGTTGCGCGAGACTAGGACATCCTATTTTGGTTTAGAAAGTATATCCAACTAAAGATAGGACTCAGATACACATTTTAATTTTTGATCAATTGTATCGAAGGGGCTCCCTCTTTAATAGAGAGGAAATCACCATTCAAAGAAGCCAAGTTTTTATGTATTGAAAATCTTCAGAGAGAGGGACGTACTTCATTTTTCAGACTATAATATGATATTTTGATAGATGAATAAAATACTGCTTTGAGTATCTTTCTTTAGTTTTCCCATTTCAGGGGAATATTGTGAGAAGGGAGAGCCCATCTTCATCACAAGATTCACCCGATAGTTTTAGAAGTGTGCTAGTTCAATCTCTGTTTAATTAACTTTTGTTTGCTGAAACACTACTTTTAATGAATTCCGCTTTGCTGAAACACTACTGACCTCTGTCTTAGTTTATTGAATGAAATTCGTAATTCTTTTTATTAGCAATCTTGGGTGATGATTTTATGGTGCTAGCCAGAGATTGGGTCAAGGGTTCCTGCTCAGAAAGGAAGGGATCAGAACGTCCATTTCTCTATAGATTTAGATTACTTTTGCAAGTGTGCTAGCCAGAGATTGGGTTAAGGGTTCCTACTCAAAAAGGAAGGGATCAAAACATCCTGTTCTCTATAGGTTTCATTCATTTCTGCAAGTGTGCTAGCCAGAAACTGGGTTAAGGGTTCCTACTCAGAAAGGAAGGAACTGGAACATCCTGTTCTCTGTAGATTTCCATTACTTATGCAAGTGTGCTAGCCAGAGATTGGGTTAAGGGTTCCTACTCAGAAAGGAAGGAACTGGAACATCCTGTTCTCTATAGATTTCCATTCTTTTGCAAGTGCGCTAGCCAGAGATTGGGTTAAGGGTTCTTGCTCAGAAAGGAAGGGATCAGAACATCCTGTTCTCTGTAGATTTCATTTACTTTTGCAAGTGAGCTAGCCATAAACTGGGTTAAGGGTTCCTTCTTAGAAAGGAAGGAATCAGACTATCCTGTTCTCTGTAGACCTCAATTATTTTTCACAAGTGTGCTAATCATAAATAGGGCTAAAAGTTCCTGCTTAGAAAGGAGGGTATTAGATGGCCTCGTTCTCTGCTAGATAGAGTTAACTGTCTTCTGCATTACTGTTTTCATGAAAGAGTGTTAGTACTGAAGTCTCTGTTTGAGAGTAAGGGTCTCGTTCTCTGGTTGCAGAATAGTTGTTCTTTCCTGTTGCAAGTGTTATTTTTAATGTAATCCAGGATTCTTAGATTAATCTTTAAGATATGCAATCGGGAAGTTGCTTTCCTGTGATTTAATTCAAAACTTCAGTATATTCAAGCAAGTGTGATAAGTATAGTTTCTTTTACTACAACTCTAATTCACTTTTGGAATTGAGCATATATAGTGCATGGTTATATTTGAAATAACAGACTTCAATAGGTTGATAATTTATGTACCACTTGGTTGTTTGAATCAATTAAGCAATTATAGTGACCAACAACCGTTGGCTCAATTTTTGGGTGCATCTTTCTCAACTTCTGTTGAAATGGTTGAGTCTGGGGTTTCATGGGAATAATGTGTTGTATGATGTTAGGATCGAAGGTTTTTAGATCATCATATGTCCAAGAAAAGACATCCTTAAATTCATTAAAAAACTTAATAAAGGATGACTTCTCTTTCTCAGAACATCTTGTTCCCAAATTGATGCATCGTAGATTATCTTTAGTTCCTAGATTCACTTTTTCATGGGTCAAGGAAGAACTATTCGTTTTACAATTTAGTGATTTTTGGAATTTATCATGCAAATCATAAAACTTTTCTAATCTTACCAGAGATTTTGGGATAGAATTTACCAGATACGATGTTGATTCCGGAGATATTGGGTCCGATATTACCATAAAATTGCGGAGGTTTTTGTTATGGGTGCCTTCATCGATAACTGCACCTTGGAAAGTATCTTCCATGTGAAAGAAACTAATGATATATTGATCGTCATCGAAAACTCTCCAATTAGTGATGTTTTCTGGGATGGATCGTCTGAACAATAACTCGACGGAAAACACGTTTGGAGAAAGGCCTTCTGCGGAAAAAAATTTAGAAGCGACATTAGTGAACAACTCAGCCTCAAAATTATTCAATCTTGGAATAAAATTAATGTTGAATGCAGAAAATTTGTGCATTAGATTCCATACCTCAGCTTGATAACCTTTCAGGTGTGGAGATAGGCAATGAATGGAATTTCTTACCTGTCTGACCACAATTTCTGAATCGCCAAAAACCATTAAATTCTTAACTTTCAAATCTAGTGCCTTTCTGAGACATTGCTGGAGTACCTCATATTGAGTCGTATTGTTTATGCATTCGAATTCTAATCAGCAAGCGATCAAAGTTTTTTTACCTGCTGGATCAATGAGAACACATCCTGCACCGACTCCTTCTTTAGATTTGGATCCATTGAAGTAAAGAGACCAGATATGATTATCATAAGAGGTATGTGACACCTTAGGTACAAATATTGACTATTTTCATGTCATGAGTTCTGAATACTCTTCCAGGTCAGTAATGGTAGAAGTTTCAGCCATGAAGTTACCGAAAAAGGTGTTCATCCCCTGCATTTCAGGTGAATTGGAAGAAGCAGTAAATGGTTCATTGGCATCATTTAAATCAGTTACCGTAAGCTTGAGGTAACACTCACGATTGATCTTGATTCTGTTAGGTTTTCCATTCTCTGGCAGCCACAAATGAGACCAATCTATTGCGAAGTAACCATGCAGTTGTTGAGACCAATCTATACTTAAAAATAATCCATATACTTCATGGATATCAATGAAAATAATATCAATAATTTGGTGGACTTTAGGATTAGAGGATAATCTGATAAGAACATTTTTTAATTCACCTATTACATTAACAGTGGTCCGATCAAGTTGAATAATTTTTAGACTAGAAGGCTGAACTTCAACATTGATCTTTTGGCAGACAAACCAAGTCATTACATTTGACGATGCACCATAATCTACCAAACAATTATGTACATTCCTATTGAAAATTTGAAAAGTCAACAAAAAGGGTGGGACGTTTCTATGAGTATTAACAACAAAACTTTGTTGGTTTTTAGTCGCAGCCCCTGGAACTATTTTATCTGCATTTGTTACGCTTTTTACAGCAATGTCTCTTTTATCAAAGGATTCTAGTGTCGTTTTAACATAGACCTTCTGAGGTGTTTTAGGGCTGTTTTCTGCAAATTTGTTGTTGTTGAGATTGCAATTTTTGTTGTTTTCTACAATATTCTGAAGCATCTTTTGTAGAAGAAAAAGAAATTTCAGTAATTCATAAACAAAAAGATTAGCTCTAAGTTTTTTGAGGTCTTTAATCAAATCGTATTGTAAACTTGGAGTTGTTGAATTCTGTTTAGTTTCAGTTTATTTAGACTGTTTTTGAGGCGCATTAGTTCCAATTTCAGAAGATGATTTATTCGTTGTTTTGTTTCTGGTATTGTAAGGATACACTATTTCAAAATTCGCTTGAAAGATACTATCCGAAAAATGCCCGAAGATGTTGGGAGAGGATTCTTCCTCTTCCACTATTTCTTGTTCAACCACGTCTTCAGAAATCTCGGGGGGAACTAAGTTATCATGTTCTTCCAGAATTGTCTGGATAACATACTATAGGCCTTCTAGATTTAGGCCTTCAGTATTCAAGTTGGGCCGGTTTGTGGGAAAAGACTTTCTAAAAGGGGTTTTGTAAGGCCCTTTCCTTGAAGAAGATTATTCAACTGATCTCCTTAAATCTATAACTTGATTTGACAATTTCTAAAGGACCTTATGTAAACTTTCGAGATCTAAACCGTCTGATTGAGTTTTTGTTTGGGGAGGTCTAGGAAGAATTTTTATTTTCTTCTTGGATGATGGGGTAATCTCTGCCTCATTACAGATATTGTCATTTAGGCTTAGAATATCTTTCTCAATTTGGCTTGCTTCCTTGAAGGCTTCCAATAATGTTTCTTTCTTAGACCTTTTTACCCAGATTGCTATGTTCTGGCGTAGGGCTTTGGTGTAGTATGTGACAATAAGATTTTCAGTAGGCATTGAATCAGTAGGGATTTGATTTTTTAATGTTAGAAACCTTTGATTAAAATATTTTATTTTTTCCTTGGGGTTCATCTTTAAATTGCAGAGTTCCATGACTAAGACTTTGGGAGATTTGTCTTCTTCAAATTTCTCAAGGAAACAATATTCGAATCTATCCCAAGATACAATGTTGTAGGGTTGTTGATAAAAATACCAAGTAGAGGCATGGCCTTCAAATGTGTACGGAAAAAGTCTACATACTACATCTTCGTGTTCTATGATTTGGAGTCTAATGACTAGCATGATTTTTTTAATGTGATCCTCAACGATTTGCTTTGAATCTTGGGTCGAATTTAGGGAGCCATTTCTCTGGATGTTTAGGCAAAGGATGTTGGGGTCCAGGTATGGCCGCTACATCTTGATTGAGCCAAGTTCTAGCGAGATTGTTTGTATTTTCCATAGGCATGGGTGGTGTCGAAGGTTGAGATGAAGAACTGCCTTCGTTCGATGATTCTTCTCCTAAAGAGGAGGGAGATGAAGTTGGTGGTGATGGTGGGATACCATATCCTCTGGCTACAAGAGTGGGGATGTGATCTGGATATGTAGGATTTAGGGTAAGACCAATGCCTTCAAGTTGCTCTCTAATATCAGAAAATTCTAGCAGTTGATTCAGTGGCCGACCTGGTTGTCTGATATGGGCCAAAGCACCATGTGTCCTTAGAAGTGATTGACGAACAATTTATTATACGTTGGACCCCAGGGGGTTTGGTGTTACTGGTTCAATGGTAATCTATGGATTTTCGTTCAATGTGGTTGCTTTTTGAGAGGCAATGTTGTCGTCAAAATGACTTCTTGTTACTATAGGTGAGCGGGTGTGTGGGGGAAGAGTCTTGTGACCTCAACGTGCCATCAATAGTATTTAGGCCCTCCTTCTAGTGTCATCTGTTGATGGGCGAAAATGACCATCTGTCAATTGGAAGAACGAGTCTTGTTTGGGGTTGTCTAAATAACCCAAGCCGTTTGGTGTGACTTGCTCTGATGGGTTTGATGGATCCGTTGGCCAATCTAACAGTCCTAAAAGAAATAAAATAAAGAAAAAGAGTAAACTAACAATTAACTACTTGGTGTATATATGTACATACATATCTATATAACTATTTTGAAATAATGTTTACAATATAGATCTGTTTATCTAGTTTATGTACAAGATATACAAATTGGGAGTTTTAATCTGTACTCATGAAAATCTTTGAGAAGATGACTCTTTTGACGAAAGTAGATAAAGAAAGAAAAATAAACTATTTTTTGTTTTTATCTTTATTGATCTATAAGATTAAATATCAAAATATACTATGAAACAAGAATACGTAGATGGTGAAAACCAGACCACATATAAGGGTTTTGAAAACAAACAAATGATAAAAGAAATAAACTAACCTATTAATGAGTTAATCAACATGCATCTGACATTTGTATGATCGTGAAATGTCCATCCAGCATGTCCAAGAGGTAAACCTGCAGTGAACCTTTATGTTGTTCAGAATAAATGCGAAATAGTATATTGATTGTTGGATTTTAATGACAGAACGATAGGGTACAAATAATAACTATGATATTTGTGATTGCAAGCAATTACACATGAGATAAATCTAACTGTAACAACCATCTTTTAATCATTCAACAAAATTAAAGATAAATCTTATGATTTGAGTTGAACGAGCGATCACTATTTTTTTTAATAACCGAAGCATCAAAATGTGGACTATATTAAAATAAGTTATCTTGAAGACATAATAATTTGTGAAGACAAAAGCTATCAACAATTATCGAATTATCAAGATAAACAAACCATAGATGAAAACAACATTCACAGATAACTAAAGCAGAAATGTAAACATATGTTCCGTGCAAATTTGTGTATAAGTTGTCTACCTTCATCCCCAGGCCAAGATGTTTGAATACAAAAAATAATGAGTTTTTAAATCCTTCAGAAAAGTGATTGTCTTATCTTCTATGATAAGATACAATCATCTATTTCTTAGAAAAATAAATGGGGAATATAACCACCGAGATCACACTAAATCTTCTAAAGCTAAAAAAGGTTTATTCTTGTTTATACAAAAATGGATCATAGATATGGCTAACAAGACCCAAAAACACTTTAGATCACTTGGTCACCACAAACTCCTAGATATCCTGAAAAGCAAAGATAAAATAGAGAAACTTAGATATATATTTAACCACAATTTTGTAAATTTCGAATTAGAATAGACTGGCTACAGAATCTGTTGATTAAGTAGCTAGTCTATTTTAGTAACGAAATCTAATTTATTCAATGAACAAAATAATATAATTTATTTAATGAACAAAACATAACCCTATTTAAGATAAAACGAAATCTTACCTCTGACTATAAAATCAAATCATATCACATGATCTCAGAATTTATTACTATTGTTGCAGTCTCGACATTTTTTAATATGACGTTCCTTGTAGTTTTCATGCATTTCCCTTTTTTCTGAACGATAGACTTGAGCCCACGATTTTGATTTGTTGTGGGGTCGACCTGTCTAGTAAGGGCTTTGATTTGCGACTGTAAAATAATTATATCTATGTAATACTTGTCAATCCAGAACAGGCAAGTTTCACATTGTGACTGTGTGAAAGTCAATTGAGAATTCCCGCTATTGTGTACTGGAACATCCCCAATGTGGACTATAGATTTTTTACCAAACTTAATACCTGTAAACCCTTTACTATGCTTCAGACAAGGCAGTAGATTATCCATGAAATTGTAAGACTGATCAAGGTTGGTTTGGAAGGGAAGAGGGTCTTCTTCAACAAGAAATCTATCAATCTCAGAATCTGAGCTCTCATGGATCTCGATCGTCTTGATCAAGCTCACATGAGGGTTTGACTTGTTTCACAGATTCCTCGAAATCAACCTTTCATCTCTCTTATTTTTAAAACCCAAATCAATATCACCTTTAGATGACTTGCCTGCAGGTCTGTTTGTGTTTTTGGCAGAGGCGTTAGGCTGTGCATCTTGTTCATGGGTCTGCTTGACAATTCTTGGCTCAGGTAAAGGATTATTGTGGGTGGTCGTAACACAGAACTGTGTTGATGAAGGGAACATTCTGGGATAAACTATGGTTTATTCAATCACAGGTTTGTCAACCTCTTCAGCGTTGGGGTTAGTGAAACTATTTCATGTTAAAAATGAATCCCAGTCATCATTCTGTAACTTCAATTGATGTGCAAGCATAATCTTTATCAAACCATGGTGGAAAATGCTTGAATCTAAACGTTTCTTCTTATACCGCTTAGCCATTTTATACATGATTATCCACAGGTAATAAGGAATGTTTAATGGAAACCCTATGAAATTCATGAGCAGACGCAGGTGATAAAGAAACAAAAAACCAAAACATCCTTCACATGTCATGAATTGGTTAAACACTACAAGAAAACCATACCATCGGGTTTTCAGTAGGGAGACTGGCATACCTTTGTCACAGCCATTGATCTTTCGAGATGTAAAGAAAAGACTCCATGGAACCTCTTCTACCTTAGCATTCTTGAACCACTTGTGGCCTCTCGCAGGGAGACCTGTTGCTTGGCTTAAAAATTCCTCTGTGACTTCAAGTTGAATTTCCCCCACCTTGGCTCGACATCTGTCGAATGAGAGGGTGAATTCCTAAGCATTCTCTAGGTTAAAGCCCTGGAAGTTATCAAGGAAAAAAAACCAACCGTGACCCTCGATATCCCCCTTGCGTCATTGCACAAGAGCAAGGTCTGAGTGCCATTGGGTTCAATCCTAACAACCAGGGCCATGGGAAATCGAAAGGAAATCACCCAAACACAATATGCATGGAGGGTTTGTAAGAGTAGACTAGAGCTATACTCCAGGTCCGAAACCCATCAACAATCTATGGCGTATGAGTAGAAAATCCTCAACGAAAAGATAGGCATTGTTTGAAATGAATGTGAGGGGTGTTGCAAAACCCAAGATCAAGCTTCAAAACGATGGTCTCACTGTGATCAAACTACCACCTCTCACATAGTACAAGCCATGACCAGGTGCATTAAAATAAAAATGATTGCACAATAGAGTGTATTAGGTCTTAAAGTTTGGGAGAGGGAAACTTATAAACCAAATTCTAGTGACAAGGGAATGCATGACCAAGAACCACACAAAAATATATCAATGCTTTAAATTAAATGGTCCTTTTTTTATCCAAATAAAAATCCATAAGAATGCTTGACATTCGAGGAGTCAAAATAAAGAAAATAAACTTCGTAGCAAGGAACAAGGCTTCAAAAAACTGCGGAGACATTTTGCCTTTCATAAACTTTTCAAATAGAGTGGAAATACAGTCATAAGTTTTAATGGTTTGTTTTCATGCTTTCAGTCATGAACGAAGCATGAAAAGAAAAACAGTAGGAAAAACTGAAAACTTACAACTGTCGTATCAAAAATCACTCATGAAGAACATCAAAATGTATGACCCCAATTAGGCATCTACATAGACTATTATTGGATATAAAAAGTTAAAAATATGTTGGGCTGCCAACAATACCTTCTACACCAAATTGGATATCAAATACTCTGAGCATCATATGGTGCTCAAGTATTGTGTTGGGATGCATAGATACATCCAAACATAAATTGAGTTTCTGGACATCTCTTCCTTGGTCTTTGCTTATCGATATGGTTTCAAAATTGAGTAGAATATTAAACAACAGATGCAACAATTTGTGTCTGTAAACCTCTCATAGAAGAAGAATGGAAAAATCAGCCCCAACCCATAAAATAGGGCATAGCAAGGACGGTCATCCTTAGGAAAACCAATATAAACCAAAAACAGAGAAATACAATGGGAAGACAAAGAAAGACACTAGGAAGTGGTGCAAGTTCCATAATATCCCCTGGCATAACACCGATGAATGCCACTCAAAGTGTTCATTGGTGGTCGAGGTGAAAGAATATAAATAAGATGTAGGATCTGAATTTGAGTTAGAACCAAAAAAAGGGAGACAGATCATTGATGTAGAACCTAGTTCCACTATTGCTACTACCAAGGTCCAACCCAGTGAACTAGATAAAGAAGAGAAAGGTGAGTACCCCTTTCATTCACAAATGTGGTTGAAGAGTACTCCACTGCACTTCATCATTGATAGTGATAGACAAAATAACCTCATCTCAGTGGATGTTTTCAAGTGGTTGGATTTTCCGACAACACCACAACCATACTTGTACACCATTGGATGTCTTCACTAAGGGAGAGATCTCCACATCAAAAAACAATGTCTCCTTCCCTACGACATCAAGCCCTTCAATGATGAGGTATTGTGTGATGTCTCCCCCCTTGAAGTTTTTGATGTTATTTTGGGACAACCTTATTTATGGAAACATAATGTTGTATATGATTCTAGGCCTCATAGTGTTATAATTAATTTGGACATGAAATTGTACAATATACCTGAGGTAGTCCCACCTAGTGGTATTTCCTTGGTCTCTGCCAAGCAATGCAGGAAGGTCATCTTTCAAACAATGAAGTTTGTCTTCTTCATGGTTCAGGCTCAAAGTGAGAGGAAGGTTGCAACCACATCCATGGACTCTGTGACATGTATCTCCACAAAGTAGCAGAAAGTGGATAAGGTCATGGAAGAATACAAAGAAATCTTCTCCTCACCCACTAGGGTACCTCTCCACTATCAAGACGAACACTCAATCGATATGACCCCCAATGCATCGCTACCCAATGGGCCAGTATATTACTGATCTCTGTGAGAAAATGAGGAAATCAAACACCAGATTCAATAGCTTCTCAAAAAGAGGCACATCCGACCAAGTTCATCACCTTGTGGAAGCCAAATCATGTTGGTACAGAAGAAAGACGAGACCTGATAACTCTGTATTGATTGTCTGTCCCTAAATAAAATCATAGTTAGGAACTAGTACCCAATTCCCGGAATTGACATTATCCTTGACCAACTCAAGGGTGTAGATTTTAAACTTGTACAATATTTACTCCAAATAACTTTTCAGTAAAAGAATAGAAGATATCTAATGGAAAATACACACATTACACAAAAAAGTTTTCCCTTGGAAACACAAACCGGGAAAACCAACATACTCTATATCCATTCATAGTGTTACATTGTTTACAATACAATATACATATAGGAGACAACAGAATCCAAAACCCAAACCCAATGACCTAGATTAGTCAACAACCCTAATTCCTTAACCTGAAATAGAAAACCATTGACAAAAACCATGTGCCAAAGAAATGCCCAACAATGGACACGAAAATCGAGGAAAAAATGAGACACATTTCCCGAGGAAAACAAAATTCTCGGGACATTGCCCCTGAACCCCTGCATGGGGGAATATCACCCCCCTGCACACCCCAAGGGGGGGCCTAGTGGCCCCCCCTCAAACGCCCCTATGTTCTCGGCACAACGTAGAAAACACTAGACCTATTCATGCACATAATATAACATATACTAAACATTCTCCCACTTGTTCTTTTCTTTGCATACAGGGGGTTACAAGGTTACATAGTCAACAATCCAAGGCTACAATTCCGATGGATCCTCTACACCAAGAGTACTTCTCAATGCTCACAGATTTTGTTAATGAATATGCAACATTATTCAAAATGTCCACATTCATCAACAACACTTTATTTTCTTCAACCATGTCTCTCACAAAKTGATATTAAATATCAATATGATTTTTCTTTGAATGATAATATGGGTTCTTTGCTAGAAACATTTCACTCTAACTGTCACAATCTATCCTTACATCTTGGTGTACCAACCCAATACTTGAACAAAATATTTGTAACCATATTTCTTCCTTACATGCATGATTGGTTGCAATGTATTCAACTTTTGCATTTGAAAGTGCCACTACAACCTTTATTTTGCTCATCCAAATAATTTCTCCTCCAAATAGGTTAAACGCATACCTTCTTGTAGATCTCCTATGATCCAGAACTCCATCCCAGTCTACATCCACAAATACATGTATGTCCAACACTTTGTCCAATCCTTGTCTTCCTTGGTAGCATAATACATAACTAGCAGTGACATGCAAATACTTGAAAAAACCATTTTTACTGCTATCCAATGCTCCTTCCCTGGTTTTGACATATACCTGCTCAAAAATTCCACTGCATGTGCAATGTCCGATCTAGTACAAACCATTGCATACATCAAACTTCCAACTGCACTCGCATATGGAACATGAGACATGTTCGCCTCCTTTTCCTGTGTCTTGGGTCATTGATCCGTAGATAAATTTCCACCAATAGGAATAGGGACCTTGACCATTTTACATTCCTTCATATTAAACCTCTGTAATATTGTCTTGACATATTTTCTTTTAATTAACCAGAGTTTCCTTTTTTTTGATCTCTTTTAATTTCCATGTTGAAAATTAAATTTGAAGCACCGAGATCCTTCATGTCAAATTTAGAGGACAAATGAATTTTCACATCCTCGATAATCTTTTTTTTGTTTCCTACCAACAACATTTCATCCACATACAAGACTAAATAAATCAAATGATCACCAATTAATTTAAAATACACATAGTGATACTCTTTGTTTCTTGTGAACCCAAGTCCCAACATATAAGTATCAAATTTTTTATACCACACCCTTGGTGATTTTTTAAAACCATATAAGGACTTTTTCATCTCGCATATCAGTGCCTTCTTTCCCTTCACAACAAATCMTTTTGGTTTCTTCATTTAGATTTCTTCTTCCAGATCCCCATGTAGGAATTTTGTATTCACATCCATCTGTTCTACTTCAAAATCAAATGCAGAAACAAAAGATAACATAAATATTATTGAATTTAACTTGGCAACAATAGAAAAATTCTCACCCAAATCAATTCCCTCAACCTTGGAATAGTCGTTTGCTACTAACCGAGCTTTGTATTTCTCCACTTTTCCTTTTTCATTCAACTTCTTTATAAATATTGATTTGTTTCAAATCGGATTTCTTCTATTCAAAAACTCCACTAGAAACCAAGCCTCATTCTTATCTTAGTCTTCCATTTCTTCATCCATGGTATTTTTCCAGAGATTTCCATCCTATAAATCTACTACCTCCCTGATAGTTCTAGGATCATCATCAGTAATAGACAAAGAAAAATTTGAACGAAAATTAGATGGAGTATACCTTTCTGGTAACCTTATCTCTCGAACCGATCTCCTCAATACTGGAGTATGAGGATTTTGTTCTTCTGATTCATGTTCTTTTGTAGAGTCTGATTCATCATCCTTTAAATCAAACTTTATTTTCTTCGGTTCTTCCTTACTTGGTAGGACTTCCTGTTTAACAACATCCTTCATTTCTCTAAATACCACATCTCAACTATACACAACCTTCATATTTTATGGGTTCCAAAGATTATAACCTTTGAGACCATATTCATGCCCAATAAAGCTACAATTTTCAGCCCTCTTATCTAGCTTACTCATGTTTTTCTTTGGAACTTGAACATAGGCCTCACAGCCAAATACCTTAACATGTGTGAGGGAAGTTTTCTTACCATTCCATACCTCTTATGGTGTCGTTTCATCTAGTGTTGATGAGGGTGATATGTTTATTATGTAACATGCAATACCCACTTTCTCTGCCCAAAATAATTTCCCTAACCTTGCACCATTGAGCATGCACCTTTCATTTTGCATCAACGTCATGTTCTGTAACATCCCGCTCTGCCGCAGTAAGAAAACTTATTCTTTGAGGAAACTTGCTCACAAGTGATATGGGATTTTATGATGTTAAACCATTTATACTTGATTATGATCCGATTGATAGACAACATGATGTTTTACTATTTGATGTATACAGGTGCTATTGACTCAGTTTTATGGAGTGTACAAGGTTTTTGACCTTGAGGATGCAGAGGCATCGGTGGAACCCCTTGGACTCCGGATTGAGTCAGGGAGTGTGCTATTTGGGTTGATTTATGTACGATGATATTTCGTTGATTTGATGATTTTATGTTGACATGTTCTGACACGATTGTCGATGATGCAGGCTGATGATAGCTTGCCGACAAGACTCACATATGGAGTAAAGGGGCCACACACGATTTCCAGAGAGGTTGAGGGAGAGGGGTGGATAGCAACCCTGCCACCGCCTACTAGCACTCCTGCCATGGCTCGAACTGTAGGTTAACGATTACCTAGTTCGAGAGGATCCACGATGCCGTGAGGGCAGACTGCGATAGTTGCTCATGATGATTCTAAGGGGTGCGCAATAAGGCCAGGGCCTTAGTCCTTAGAGCCCTTAGTCTCCCACAAGTTCACCTAGCGCAGTGTTGACTCCAGGGGTTATACATGTCTACCAATCAGTCCAATTGGTGAGTGGCACCGTTGGAGCATGTGGTGCATCTTGAAGGGCACGTCGCACAAAAGAAACACAACAAGCGAGTGGCACCCTTGGAGCACGTGGTGCATCCTGAAGGGCACGTTGCGCAAAGGAAACGAACGAGGTGAGTGGCACCCTTGGAGCATGTGGTGCATCATGAAGGGCACGTCGCATTGATGTTGATGAAGGAAACAAACCTAAATATCCCTATGACAATAACGCCTTAAAAAATCCTTAAACAACTTCCCTAACCCAGTGTCACCCAGTTCAAAATCTAAACCTAAGTAAAAAAAAAAAACTTCTCTAAGATAAAAATTTCGTTTAACCTTAAGGAAAAAGGCCCTAACTCTAACTCTAAAATAGAGCCTAACCCTAATTCTAAATGAAATAGCTCCAATGAATCTTGACCTAATCCTACCCAAATATCATTATTAATAGCAATTAACCCTAATAACCATTAAAATAATTGCGCAATCATTATTATGAGATTTTAGGCTAGAGTTCACACCTCAATGTAGTGCAATGAGAATACAATTTTTAGAACATACTTGAGCTCTGGTTCTTGGATTTATTAGCGTTAACTTCATCCGACTATACAACCAATATATCAACGGATACAAGATTTCATAATTTTTTCAACCATTTAACTTTTAATGAACTCATAACTTTTATTCAAATTGAAACATAACTTTTCTTAAAAATATAAATATACATAAATTACAGTTTTATTTAACTCAGGTAATAAATTTCTTTGAAGGCATCTCCTTCTTTAAGAACAACTTTCAATTAGAGTTCATTAACACATTTGAAAGCATAACTTTTATGAAAACCCGACTTCTATCAAATACATAACCTTATATTAACTTTTAAAGCATAACCCCCATATGAATGCAATAGTTTTTCAAAAATTAAACTAATTCATAAATAAACGATTACCGAAAGCCATAGTTTTGATTGACAGAATGCATAACCTTCAGTGAATAAATTGAATGCTTAAGGGACTAAACTATTTTCCTTAAAACTCATACATAAACTCAGACTGAACCAATAGTAATAAAATTATTTAACGAGCGGGAGTATAAAAAGTATGAATTTAAAAATAAAATGAAAAGATGCATTAGCGCATTTAAAAAAAAAAGAAGAAGAAGGGATTAATAAAAATAAGGAAATGAGCCTTTTAATAAATTTAAAGAAAATATATTTGGGAGAATGTGGGGGATGAGTGACACTTGTAAGACAGAGAATTTTTAGGGTTTTCATTAAAACTTAAATTAAATTTGATTAGGGCAAGAGGGGGTCTCAAAACTCTATAAAAGAAAGGGGGATGAGGGGAAAAGGGGATGGGCTATTAGGTATCGTTATGCTGCCGAATTTGGACTGGACAGATTTCTTGTGAGGAGTTGGGATTTTCACAGCTGGGATTAGAGTGGTAGCTCAGCCTTGGAGGTGAGCTGGGAAGCTAGGTATACTATCTAGACTGTGGGTGACCCCTTTGCGGTTCGGGGGGCTAAGGGGGAAGCAGAGTACCCCAAGCGATTGGCTGGGAGGTACCAGTGTAGTCTCTACGGTCGGTGAGCGGGAGCGGCATGAAGCTCAAGTGCGGGACTGCGTCTTCAGGTTATTCTCCATCGGTCACAGGTACGCAAGTAGGTTTGTTGTTTTAAGAATAATCTAAAATGCTTAAAGTTGTATATGAACCCTTATCTGCGTTTGGTTAAAGGATTTCTCGGCATTGCTGCTATACATCTCTGAATTTGTGTTCTTGCTAAAAGATTTCTGTAATGAAGTTTCGTTGGAATTTGTAATGATTTGCTATACACTGTTGTAATGAAGTTCGTATGGAAATTTACTTTATTGCGAGATAACCAAAAATTTACTGCTTTTACCTACCTCTATTATTTATTTAGATAAATAAAAATTTGTGTAAATAGCAAGGCTGTAAATTTTACTGTGCAATTTCTGAGTAACTCAAGCCTTGGATCTACCTCCCCTGAACAACGAATTTCCCAGTGTAAGGTCACGATGGAAACAAAAACTCCTTTCTGGCAAATTCGGATGGTAATTTCTTACTGTAAATTGTTCCGGCATTTTTCCATGTGAAATTGTTGCTGAAGAAAACTCTTCTGGCAGTTCGTTTTTGTCTATTGGTTACAGTGTTATTGTTTCAAAAAAAAATTCATTGGGTAAATTGTTACTGAAATCTGGTTGCTGGCAAATTCGTTTTTTGCATGCCGTGGGATGTTGGTTGTAAGCTCGACATTTTCTTCCTGAGCACACGTTTTTACCAATACAGCCCCTGCATTATTAGCCGTACATCCTCTGCGTTTCTGAGTGTAATTTGTGACCAGCATGAGGGGGAAACACGCATGCATTTTACCTTTAGAACCCTGCATTTTTTTTGGTGTAAATCCTCTGCCTATTTGGGTGCCTTACCCTGGGCATTTAGCTTGTATTTTTAATCCGGTCCTATGCATTTAATTTTTTTTTTCAAGAGTGTGTCAAAGGAACGACTGGGCCCGAGCCTGCGGTCGATTCCTTGTTGGTGAGGTTCAGGGCTACGCCTCCACCAATCCTGAGCCCATGGTCTCTGATTTGGCAGTTGTGATTGTGCCCCTCTTTTACATAGGCATTCCTTATGTGGTCTTCTTCCCTAACCATACCCTGTCTCAGAACGATACCTTCTTTTAATGTTGTTAAAATTTGTTCACTTGGTGTAATCAACCGAAATCGTCCTCTCTGACATCGTTTCACGTTTTTATCAGCTGTTGCTTTCCTCTGATATTTGGTTACAGTTGGTAGTTAATATGCTTTTATTTTAACGCCAAAATGACTGGAGTGGTAGTAATTCAGAGTTCTGTGATAATAGAGTTATGTAGTCAGCGAAAGTTTCGGTCACCCTTTGATTGTGTTTAAAATAGAAAATTTGATGCTTTTATTTTAATGCCAAAACGATTGGAGTTGTAGAAATTAGAGTGGGTGCCATTGATATATGTAAACCTAAATGCATGAGATATCACTTACAAAATTGGAGATACGAGATGCTACTTAAATATTTTTCTAAGTGGTACTTCTGTATTTTCTACATGGATAATTTAAATCTGAAATGATGCTAATATGATTAGTTCTTAAGTTACATTTATTAATTCATTTATAAAATCGAGCAGTTAGATGACTAACATATTGTTATCGATTAAAGATAACCTTGAATGGTGGAATTAGAGTTGTATCATTATAATTTTAGAATGGTTAGTTTAGATGTAAAACAATGTTGAGGATTAATGGTCAATTAGTTACGTCATTCCTTTTATCATCTGAATGCTGTAATCAAAATCAATCTGCTAAATCAAACAACCTATCTTATTATTCGGATGGAATATTTGCCTTAATAATGTATAGAGGGTAATGTTGTAATGGATTTTGTTCTATTATAAATGAGACGTAGTTTAAGGCCATAAGGCGTTGCTTTATTGAAACTCGGACATGGATTTTAAATATAGCTGGTATTGTGTTAATAAAAAAGGATATGGTATTAAAATAATTAGAGCATGGTTAGTACAATGTGTATATTGTTCATTGTGAATGTTGAAGGTGTTGATTGTTAAATTCCTTTATTGATGTATAAAGCAACTTTTACTAATCCTCCATGTATTTCCTATTGCCCCTTTGGTTCCTTTTTATTTTCTTAATGGGTTAATTAATCTTAGCGTATTACTTTAATTGGTGCCATGTTAGGTATGATGGGTATAAGTGTAGTCCCTTCATCTAGAAATGTCAGCTACATCAAATTTATTGAATGATTACTTCCGCACCTTGAAGTAACTTAGATGACTAGCCTTGCTTCTTGATTTAAACAAAGTTGTTTCCATTTCACTCGCACTTATGTCTTGTCTTGATGGAGTTCGTAATCAGGTTCTCTTGCACCGTGGAATTCTTATAATGTGTGTTGATTATAGAACTTTATTGCGCAGTGATTGTCCTTGATGGTGGTTGATTGGTTAGTCAATTTTCTATGGTGTGAGTCAGGTGGGATATAGAAACCTCCATGTAGCCTTAGTATATATGTCTATGTGTGTGATTATTTTTGTGTAAATAATCCAGTTCCATATCAAGAGTCTCGGGCCCTTTAAAGGCAGGGTTTCCACTCTTGCGACACACCTGAGGGGATTACTAGTTTCTGCCTGAGTAGTCGGCCAGGAGGCTATCTGAGCTTCTCTCTCTCCGGAGCAGAGGACTAAGATTAAACGCCTTGCTTTCCTGTGCAGAAATAGTAATCTACCATTATGGATTCTTCCTTATGTCTATGGTCGTTTAGTGCTTGCAGTTGTGCGCCTTATGTCTTCTTGTTGTGATCATTGTGGTTGCGTCTTTTTAGTCATTGGGTGGCGACGTCGAGTCAAGTGTGTCTATCTATTTTACACGAGTACACACAGCTTAAACAAAAAAAAAAAATCACCTTTTATCAGAGTTGTTTTCGTAACGAGGAGGTACTTTACATATGGTATCAGAGTCGGTTCGACGCGCGACTTGGGATTCGCTACGGCTTCCATGACATGATTTGATTGAGTATACTGTTGCTGATCGAGTTGATTGTGTGCATGCATGTAATCATGGTTAGAGGACGTCGCGAAGGCAGACGACAGGGTGCTAGAGGAGAAGGCGTGATGCCTGCAGTAGCATCCACGCCTGAGGGGTCAACCCCCCAGGGAGGTGAGCAGGTTCTCGGACAGGAGCAGATAGCGGTTGGCGATGTTATTTGGATGATGATATCCTTTCAGCGCATGTCCGAGGCTCTGATCAGCCAATTGGACAGAGACAAGGCCAGGGCACCAGCACCCGCTGACGTTCCGTCGCACCCACCGGCCGTTACAAGTAGCATTCACCGTGAACTCAAGAAGGTAAAATTTCCCGAGTTCTTTGGTGCCCCGGATGGCACATCCGCTGAGGCATGGTTGGAGAATATGTCGATGTGCTTCACACTTCATGATTATACCTCAAACATGAAGGTCCGCATGGCAGTATTTCAATCGAAGGGAAGTGCTCTTCTATGGTGGAAGATGCTCCTACTGCAACTGAACTTGGCCATGGAAGACGTGTCTTGGGAACTGTTCAAGGAACTGTTCCGAGAGAGGTACCTTTCAGAGGAATTCATTGAGCGTCAGCTCAATGAGTTCAATGCATTACGACAGGGAGGTTGTACGATACTTGAGTACAAGGCACGTTTCATGGAGCTGCTCTGGTATGCTCCGCACCCTAACAAAAAGAAACTCAAGGTCAACCGGTTCATGTTTGGCCTTAACGACAGCCTGTGTGCAAAGGTTAGGATCTTGATGCCTCAAACCTTGCACGACGCTGTCCAACGGGAGCTCATAGTAGAGGAGGAGCTTATCAGCGGGGGTCAGACCAGGACTCTAGCGAGACCAGCAGGGTAGGGTTCATCTGGTACACCGCAGCATCAGACACCGGTGATACATACGTCGAGATATCATGGTTTCCAGAGAGGATCCAATTTCACTACACCCAGACGACCACCATCTTAGCAACGGACACATTATCGGGGACCACATCACCCGCTACATCTGTCAAGGGTGATCGTGGAAATCAACCTATTGTGCCTCATCAGGTAAATGTTAAATATAGTAACAACTTATGACTACAAGAACTAAATTTCTGAAATTTGATTATTTATTTTCTCATATTACTGCAATATTTCATTTCTCTAATGTTACAGGTGAATTTCATAAATTTTGTTGATTGATTTATTGTGTCAACATTTGTCCAGGGTGACCGTCGAAAATCATCTGCTGCATCTATCCAGGGTGACCATGGAAAATCATTCTCTAGATCTATCCAGGGTGACCGTGCAAAGGCACTCGTTGTGCCTCAACATGTAAATGTTAAATATAGTAATAAGTTATGACTACAATAACTAAATTTCTCAAATGTTAAAGTTCATCTCATTAATTTTATTCATTAATGTATTGTGTAATGATCATCGTGGGAAGGCACCCACTCGTAGTAGATCAGAGCAGGGTGATCGTGGGAATTCAATGGCCACACAACAACATCAAGTATCTATTAGTGCTTAATAATAAATAAATTTGATTACAATGTCTAAAATTTTTTGATGTTAAGATTATTTTAATTTCATTTATTGTTTGATGTTTTTAGTCCAGCACAATCGATTTGGACGATGAGGACCTTGAGGATGAAATATTTTATTTGACTGACCCGTTAACAACTGTCACGAAGGCCTTGGAGAAGGAAAACATAGAATATCGATGTTTGTTTCGCAAAAAGAGCCCTGACACGGGAGGACAGGGAAAGAATTGCAGAGCTGCAAAATCTAATAA
>JZKD02S1672753.1:1148992-1175938 GCA_000966675.3 Picea glauca
AACTACTTGGTGTATATATGTACATACATCTATATAACTATTTTGAAATAATGTTTACAATACAGATCTGTTTATCTAGTTTATGTACAAGATATACAGGTTGGGATTTTTAATCTGAACTCACGAAAATCTATGAAAGGATGACTCTTTTGACGAAAGTAGATAAAGAAAGAAAATAAGTTATTTTTAGCTTTTATCTTTATTTATCTATAAGATTAAATATCAAAATATACTATGAAATAGGAATATGTAGATGGTGAAAACCAGACCACATATAATGGTTTCGAAAACAAACAAATGATAAAAGAAATAAACAAACCTATTAATGAGTTAATCAACATGCATCTGACATCTGTATGATCATGAAATGTCCATCCAACCTGTCCAAGAGATAAACCTGCAGTGAACCTTTACGTTGTTGGTAATAAATGTGAAACAGTATATTGAGTGTTGGATTTTAATGACAGAATGATAGGACGCAAATAGTAACTGTGATATTTGTGATTGCAAGCAATTACACATGAGATAAATCTAACTGTAACAACCTGCTTTTAATCATTCAACAAAATTAAAGATAAATCTTATCATTTGAATCGAATGAGTGATCACTATTTTTTTTAATAACTGAAGCATCAAAATGTGGACTATATTAAAAGAAGTTATCTTGAAGACATAATAATTTGTGAAGAAAAAAGCTATCAACAATTATCGAATTATCAAGATAAACAAACGATAGACGAAAACAACATTTACAGATAGCTAAAGCAGAAATGTAAACATATGTTCCGTCCAAATTCGTGTATAAGTTGTCCACCTTCAGCCCCAGGCCAAGATGTTTGATTACAAAAAATAATTAGTTTTTAAAGCCTTTAGAAAATTTTTTAAAGATACAACCATCTATTGCTTACAAAAATAGAGGGGGAATATAACCACCCAGATCACACTAAATATTCTAAAGCTAAAAAAGGTTTATTCCTATTTATACAAAAATGGATCATAGATATGGCTAACAAGACCCAAAAATGCTTCAGATCACTTGGTTACCAAAAAATCCTAGATATCCTAAAAAGCAAGATAAAATAGAAAAACTTAGATATATATTTAACCACAATTTTGCAAATTTCGAATTAGAATAGACTAGCTATAGAATCTGTTGATTCTGTAGCTACTCTATTTTAGTAACGTAATCTAATTTATTCAATGAACAAAATAATATAATTTATTTAATGAACAAAACATAACACTATTTAAGATAAAAGGAAATCTTTAACACTATTTAATGAACAAAACATGATCTCAGAATTTATTACTGTTGTTGTAATCTCGACATTTTTTAATATGACATTCCCTATAGTTTTCATGTGTTTCCCTTGTTTCTGAATGATAGACTTGAGCCTACGATTTTCATTTGTTAAGGGGTCGACCTATCCAGTAAGGGATTTGATCTGTGACTTTAAACTCGGTTTATCAGTGTAATACTTGTCAATCCAGAACATTCAAGTTTCACATTGTGATTGTGTGATAGTCGATTGAGAATTCCCACTGTTGCGTACCAGAATGTCGCCAATGTGGACTATACATTTGTTACCAAACTTAATACCTGTAAACCCTTTACTATGCTTCAGACAAGGCGGTATATTATCCACAAAATTGTAAGACTAATCAAGGTCGGTTCGGAAGGGAAGAGTGTATTCTTTAGAAAGAAATCTATCAATCTCGGAATCTGAGCTCTCATGGATCTCGATCGTCTTGATCGAGCTCACATGAGGGTTTGATTTGTTTCACAGCTTCCTCAAAATCAAACTTCTATCTCTCTTATTTTTAAAACCCAAATCGGTATCACCTTTAGATGACTTGCCTACACGTCTGTTTGTATTTTTGGCAGAGGCATTAGGCTATGCATCTTGTTCATGGGTCAGCTCGACAATTCTTTGTTCGGGTAAAGGATTACTATGGGTGGTCGTAACATAGACCTGTGAATATGAAGGGAACATTCTGGGATAAACTATGGTTTCTTCAATCACAGGTTTGTCAACCTCTTTAGCGTTGGGGTTAGTGAAACCATTTTGGGTTAAAAATGAATCCCAGTCATCGTTCTATAACTTCAATTGATGTGCAAGCATAATTTTTATCAAAACATGGTGGAAAATGCTTGAATCTAAACGTTGCTTCTTATACCTCTTAGCCATTTTATACAAGATTCTCCATAGGTAATAAGGCATGTTTAATGGAAACCCTATGAAATTCATGAGCAGACGCAGGTGATAAAGAAACACAAAACCAAAATGGCCTTCACATGTCACGAATTGTTTCAACACTGCAAGCAAACCATGCCATCGGAATTTCAGTAGGGAGACTGGCATACATTTGTCACAACCATTGATCTTTCGAGATGTAAAGAAAAGACTCCATGGAACCTCTTCTACCTTAACATTCTTGAACCACTTCTGCCCGTTCATAGAGAGACATGTTGCTTGGCTTAAAAATTCCTCCGTGACTTCGAGTTGAATGTCCCCCATCTTGGCTTAACATCTTTCGAATGAGAGGCAGAATTCCTAAGCAATCTATAGGTTAAAGCCCTGGAATTTCTCAAGGAAAACAAGCCAACCGTGACCCTCGAGATCCCCCCTTGTGTCATTGCATAGGAGCAAGGTCTGAGTATCGTTGGGTTCAATCCTAACAACCGGAGCCATGGGAAATCGATAGGAAATCACCCAAACAGAGTACACATGGATGGTTTGTAAGAGTACACCAGAGCTATACTCCAGGCCCAAACCTCATCAACAATCTATAGCATATGAGCAGAAAATCCTCAATGAAAAAATAGGAATTTTTTGAAATGAGTGCGATGGGTGTTGCAAAACCCAAGAACAAGCTTTGAAATGATGGTCTCATTGTGATCGTATTGCCACCTCTCACATAGTACAGGCCATGACCTGGTGCATCAAAATAAAAATGATTGCACAACAGAGTGTATTAGGTCTTACAGTTTGGGAGAGGGAAACTTATAAACCAAAGTCTAGTGACAAGGGAATGCTTGACCAAGAGCCACACAAAAATATATCAAAGCTTTAAATTAAATGGTCCTTTGTTGATCCAAATTAAAATCCATAAGCATGCTTGACATTTGAGGAGTCAAAACAAAAAAAATAAACTTCATAGCAAGGAATAAGGCTTCAAAAAACTATGGATACATTTTTCCTTTCATAAACTTTTCAAATAGAGTGGAAATATAGTCATAAGTTTTAATGGTTCATTTTCATTCTTTCAGTCATGAACGAAGCAACTTGCTGGGAGAAGCAGTTATCTCTGTATTACTGATGAGTCCAGGTTAGAAGAATTTGAATGATTTCAAATCAAAGAAAAATTGAAAGGTTATTTGAGCATCTTTGATAATCATGTCGTGGTCCACCTTAAGATATCTTTCGCTAAAAAGAATGACATCTGGTGACAGACTTCACAAATGAAAGCCACAATGTTTAATTTAATGGCTCCAATACTGTTGATAGGGCCACTTCTGCCAGGAGGCATCCATAGCCTCGAAATGGATGTCAATTAACCCACTCTAATGTCTGTATCTTGTACAAGAAATTTCAAATCAGAATGAAGGATGCTTATGACCAAAATCAAGATTTATACCTAAGAATTTTCTTTTACCTAACATTGCTTCGCTGCTAGTGGGCCTGTTCAGTACCCCGATGAAGTCATCTTGGCATCATGCATGCATTTACCCACTACCAGCAGACTTGTTCATTGTCCCAGTGGGTTTACAAAAACTTCCCACAACTCTTTGAGAAATTATTCACAACCTGACGTAGTTTTAAAGACATTCAACAAAGTGGGGTGATGCTGAAAATTCCAGTTTTTACACGACTTAATATTTTCCAGGCCTTTAATTTTTTCTTGCTAACCTTCATCAAGATCTAAAAATAGTTTATTAATAAAACTATTTTTTGAGGATAGGGAGTCATCGTTGAGTTTCTTTTCTTAAGAGAAGGGACAGCGCAAAGATCTTTTTCAAGATAGTCGTGATTACTCTCCAATGCAAATTGAAACCGAGAAATCGACTCTCAAACAAAATACCATCTTTAACTAGTCTACGTTTTCAGAAAAACACAACAGTTGATGCTCTGACATCCCTTGAAATTTATTTCGAGATGAAGCATTATGTTCTCTACTTCTGAACTAGACTGTAATACATGCATGTTTGACTCAAAAAGGCCAATAAACAAAAATAAAAATAAAAACAAACCAGAAAAGAAAACTGAAAGAAAAGAAACCAAAATAAAAAAATATGTAAAAAAGGTGTATCAGAGAGTTGTCAGGTGAAATTCCTTTTGATAGCTTGGCCATTCATCGGGAAGGTGTCTGGTTGTCCCTCTAAATTATGCAGGTGGAAAGAACTGGAACCTAGTTTTTCAGAAATTAGGAATGGTCCTGACCACAGGTTTTGGAACTTAGTATGTTCACCTTTCCCCTCATGAGGTTTGTCCCACTTAAGGACAAGATCACCTACCTCAAAATTCTTGTTAGAGGCAGAATTGGAATTGAACCAGCTTTTGACAATAAGTTGATGTTGATCTAGTTTTCGTTTTGCTTGAGTCCTTACCTCTTCTAACTTTAGCAAAGCATTAATCTAACTTTTAAGAGGAGGACAGTATTCTTCCTGAACCTTCTTCGATAACTACACAAATGGAAGGAAAATGCGTGGCAGAAGAATTGCTTCCCTACCATAAACAAGGAAAAAGGAGGAATTACCAACAACAATTTTCAGAGTTACCCTATCAGCCCAGATTGCATTAAATAGTGCATTATGCCAGTTTTTGTGGTTTTGGGAAACCGTCCTCTTGATAATATTGATCAGGTTTTTATTTGTCGATTCCGCCAAACCATTTCCTTGGGGGTAATAGCTGGCAGAATACTTTAGTTTTATCCCTTTTTATAAAGCAAAAGCACTCATGTCGAGAGATGAAAAATAGGAAGCATTATCAAACACTAGACATTCAGGAATACCAAAACGAGTGATAATGTTTGAATTGAGGAAGGATATTACCTGATAGGTGTATACCACTTTTAATGGTGCAACCTTAGACTATCTGGTGAAATAGTCTGTCGCTATAATGATGTATTTATGTTGCTGCAGGGAGGTAGGGTTAATTGCGCCTATAATGTGAAGACCCCATTGCTGAAAAGGGAAATCCACCGAGACAAGTTGCAGCAAGAATGGTTCCTTCTGTACTCGTCCAGAATCCTTTTGACATATTACCAATTTGCGGCATAACATATGGGCATCTTTGAAAAGAGTGGGTCAGTAATACCCTGTCCTTAATACTTTGTGGGCAGTAGTGTCTCCACCGAAATGCCCACCAGCTTCCCCTGCATGTAATTCTGATAAGACTTTATCTGCTTCGTCTCTTGCTAGACAACGCATACGTATTCCATCAAAATTTTGGTGAAACAATATACCATTCACCAGCTCGAAAGGTGCAGATTTTAATCTCAATGGTCTCCTCTTTTTTGGATCAAGGTGACGGGGCAATGATCCGTGTATTAGATAAAACTTGATGTCATCATACCAAGGACTTGCAGGATTTTGTAGATAGCAGATTTGATTTTGATTATGTTGATATTCAATTAACATATAAGTTTGATTCTGCTATTCTATATATGAATCAACAACTAATTTACATAAAACTTGGCCTCTAACAATTTGTGCTAGAGTGATCTCGAGGTCATATTCTTGTAAGGATGTGACCCAGTTTTCCCTTTTCTCACCCAGTTCTTTCTGTACTAACAAATTTCTGACAATGGGGTAAGGAACAATGACTTTCGTTCTAGATTTTAGTAGATAAGATCGAAAATGTTCTACTTTGTTAAAAATAGTGTAAGCCTGCTGATCTATAGTTGGATAATTAAGCTCTGCTCCCTTAAAGATTGATCTTATAAAGGCAATAGGAACTTCGTTGTTTTCAACATTCTTTTGGGTTAGCACAAGGGCATAAGATCGATCAGAAGCAAACGTGTAAAGAGTGAAATCTCGCGAAAAGTCAGGGCTCATTAGGGATGGAGCCTCGACTATGGAATTTTTTAATGAGTAAAAATATTGACTTTCTAGAGGTCCCCAATGGTATTGCACATCCTTTTTTATTAAGTTTTGTAATGGCTTAACCATATCCGAAAATCTCGGGATGAACCTTCTAACAAAATTTATCTGACCTAAAAAGGATTGCATAGACTTTTTGCAAGAGGGGGGAGGAAGTTTTGAAATGAATTGAGCCCTCTCAAGGTCAATGATCATCACTTCATTGGATACAATGAATCTGAGCAACTTGCCTTGTTCCACTGCAAAGACAGATTTTTTGGGATTTAGAGAGATGGCGTACTTACAGCATTGTTGTAGAACAGATCTTAGATGAGCTAAATGATCTCCTTTATTCTTTGAGAAGACAATGAAATCATCTAGATAGACTACTATAGATTGATTGATTAAACCACGAAAAGAGATATCCATCGCTCTCTGGAAACTAGCACAAACATTTATAAGCCTAAAGGGCATCTTTCTATAAGCGTAGGTACCCCATGGAGTACAGAAAGTGGTTTTCAGCTGGTCTGGGGGAGACATGAGGACTTGGTTATACCCTGAAAAACCATCTAGCAGTGCTAATCTTTCAGAACCGGATACCTATTAGAGAATCTGTTTCATCGGAGGAACGGGGTAGTTGTCCTTATCATATGCTCAGTTTAAATTTCAGAAATCGACACATAGTCTAATTTCGCCACTTTTCTTCCTTACAAGGACAAGGTTAGAGACCCATTGTGTATGTCTCACTGCGAAGATTATCTTAGCATTCAATAGTTTGTTTAGTTCCTTCTTGACCGTTCGTTCAATTTTTGGGTGCATCTTTTTCAACTTCTGTTGAAAAGGTTGAGTCTGGGGTTTCATGGGAATAATGTGTTGTATGATGTTAGGATCGAAGGTTTTTAGATCATCATATGTCCAAGCAAAGACATCCTTAAATTCATTAAAAAACTTAATAAAGGTTGACTTCTCTTTCTCAGAACATCTCGTTCCCAAATTGATGCATCGTAGATTATCTTTAGTTCCTAGATTCACTTTTTCATGGGTCAATTAAGAACTATTCATTTTACAATTTATTGATTTTTGGAATTTATCATGCAAATCATAAAACTTTTCTAATCTTACCAGATATTTTGGGATAGAATTTACCAGATACGATGTTGATTCCGGAGATCTTGGGTCCGATATTACCATAAAATTGCGGAGGTTTTTGTTATGGGTGCCTTCATCGATAACTGCACCTTGGAAAGGATCTTCCATGTGCAAGAAATTGATGATATATTGATCGTCATCGAAAACTCTCCAATTAGTGATGTTTTCTGGGATGGATCGTCTGAACAATAACTCGATGGAAAACACTTTTGGAGAAAGGCCTTCTGTGGAAAAAAAATTAGAAGCGACATTAGCGAACAACTCAGCCTCAAAATTATTCAATCTTCGAATAGAATTAATGTTGAATGCAGAAAATTTGTGCATTAGATTCCATACCTCAGCTTGATAACTTTTCAGGTGTGGAGATAGGCAATGAATGGAATTTCTTACCTGTCTGACCACAATTTCTGAATCGCCAAAAACCATTAAATTCTGAACTCTTAAATCTAGTGCCTTTATGAGACCTTGCAGGAGTACCTCGTATTGAGCTGTATTGTTTATGCATTCAAATTCTAATCGGAAAGCGATCAAAGTTTTGTTACCTGCTGGATCAATGAGAACACATCCTGCACCGACTCCTTCTTTAGATTTGGATCCATAGAAGTAAAGAGACCAGATATGATTCTCATAAGAGGTATGTGACACCTTAGGTAGAAATATTGACCGTGTGCATGTCATGAGTTCCGACTACTGTTCCGGGTCAGTAATGATAGAATTTTCAGCCATGAAGTTACCAAAAAAGGTGTTCATCCCCTGCATTTCAGGTGAATTGGTAGAAGTAGTAAATGGTTCATTGGCATCATTTAAATCAGTTACCATAAGCTTGAGGTAACACTCACGATTGATCTTGATTCTGTTAGCCTTTCCATTCTCTGGCAGCCACAAATGAGACCAATCTATTGCGAAGTAACCATCCAGCTATTCAGACCAATCTCTACTTAAAAATACTCCATATACTCCATGGGTATCAATGAAAATAATATCAATAATTTGGTGGACTTTAGGATTAGACGATAATCTGATAAGACTATTTTTTAATTCACCTATTACATTAACAGTGGTCTGATCAAGCTGAATAATTTTTAGACTGGAAGGTTGAACTTCAACATTGATCTTTTGGCAGACAAACAAAGGCATTACATTTGACGATGCACCAGAATCTACCAAACAATTATGTACATTCCTATTGAAAATTTCAAAAGTCAACAAAAAGGGTGGGACGTTTCTATGAGTATTAACAACAAAACTTTGCTGGTTTTTAGTCGCAGCCGCTGGAACTATTTTATCTGCATTTGTTATGCTTTTTACAACAAGGTCTCTTTTATCAGAGGATTCTAGTGTCGTTTTAACAGAGACCTTCTGAGGTGTTTTAGGGTTGTTTTCTGCAAATTTGTTGTTGTTGAGATTGCAATTTTTGTTGTTTTCTGCAATATTCTGAAGCATCTTTTGCAGAAGAAAAAGAAATTTCAGTAATTCATAAACAAAAATATTAGCTCTAAGTTTTTTGAGGTCTTTAATCAAATCGTATTGTAAACTTGGAGTTGTTGAATTCTGTTTAGTTTCAGTTTATTTAGACTGTTTTTGAGGCGCATTAGTTCCAATTTCAGAAGATGATTTATTCGTTGTTTTGTTTCTAGTATTGTAAGGATGCACCATTTCAAAATTGGCTTGAAAGATACTATCCGAAAAATGCCCGAAGATGTTGGGAGAGGATTCTTCCTCTCCACTATTTCTTGTTCAACCACGTCTTCAGAAATCTCGGGGGGAACTAAGTTATCATGTGCTTCCAGAATTGTCTGGATAACATACTGTAGGCCTTCTAGATTTAGGCCTTCAGTATTCAAGTTGGGCCGGTTTGTGGGAAAAGACTTTCTAAAAGGGGTTTTGTAAGGCCCTTTTCTTGAAGAAGCTTATTCAACTGATCTCCTTAAATCTATAACTTGATTTGACAATTCTTAAACGACCTTATGAAAACTTTCGAGATCTGAACCGTCTGCTTGAGTTTTTGTTTGGGGAGGTCTAGGAAAAATTTATATTTTCTTCTTGGAATATGGGGTAATCTCTGCCTCATTACAGATATTGTCCTTTAGGCTTAAAATATCTTTTTCAATTTGGCTTTCTTCCTCGAAGGCTTCCAATAATGTTTCTTTCTTAGACCTTTTTACCTAGATTGCTATGTTCTGGCGCAGGGCTTTGGTGTAGTATGCGACAATAAGATTTTCAGTAGGCATTGAATCAGTAGGGATTCGATTTTTTAATGTTAGAAACCTTTGATTAAAATATTTTATTTTTTCCTTGGGGTTCATCTTTAAACTGGAGAGTTCCATGACTAAGACTTTGGGAGATTTGTCTTCTTCAAATTTCTCAAGGAAACAATATTCGAATCTATCCCAAGATACAATGTCGTGGGCTTGCTGATAAAAATACCAAGTAGAGGCATGGCCTTCAAATGTGTACGGAAAAAGTCTACATACTACATCTTCATGTTCTATGCTTTGGAGTCTAATGACTAGAATGAATTTTTTAATGTGATCCTCAACGATTTGCTTAGAATCTGGGTCGAATTTAGGGAGCAATTTCTCTAGATGTTTAGGCAAAGGATGTTGGGGTCCAGGTATGGCCACTACATCTTGATTGAGCCAAGGTCTGGCGAGATTGTTTGGATTTTGCATAGCCGTGGGTGGTGTCGAAGGCTGAGATGAAGAACTGCCTTCGTTCGATGATTCTTCTCCTGAAGAGGAGGGAGATGAATTCGGTGGTGATGGTGGGATACCATATCCTCTGGCGACAAGAGTGGGGATGTGATCTGGATATGTAGGATTTAGGGTAAGACCAGTGCCTTCAAGTTTCTCTCTAATATCAGAAAAGTCTAGCGGTTGATTCAGTGGCCGACCTGGTTGTCTTATATGGGCCAAAGCACCATGTGTCCTTAGAAGTGATTGACGAACAATTTCTTATACGTTGGACCCCGGGGGGTTTGGTGTTACTGGTTCAACAGTAATCTGTGGATTTTCGTTCAATGTGGTTGTTTTTCGAGAGGCAATGTTGTCGTCAAAATGACTTCTTGTTACTATAGGTGAGAGGGTGTGTGGGGGAAGAGTCTTGTGACCTCAACGTGCCATCAATAGTATTTAGGCCCTCCTTCTAGTGCCATCTTTTGACGGGCAAAAATGATCATCTGTCAATTGGAAGAACGAGTCTGGTTCGGGGTTTTCTAAATAACCCAAGCCATTTGGTATGACTTTCTCTGATGGGTTTAATGGCTCCGTTGGCCAATCTAACAGTCCTAAAAGAAATAAAATAAAGAAAAAGAGTAAACTCACAATTAACTACTTGGTGTATATATGTACATACATATCTATATAACTATTTTGAAATAATGTTTACAATACAGATCTGTTTATCTAGTTTATGTACAAGATATACAAATTGGGATTTTTAATCTGTACTCATGAAAATATTTGAAAAGATGACTCTTTTGACGGAAGTAGATAAAGAAAGAAAAATAAACTATTTTTTGATTTTATCTTTATTGATCTATAAGATTAAATATCAAAATATACTATGAAACAAGAATATGTAGATGGTGAAAACCAGACCACATATAAGGGTTTTGAAAACAAACAAATGATAAAAGAAATAAACTAACCTATTAATGAGTTAGTCAACATGCATCTGACATTTGTATGATCATGAAATGTCCATCCATCCTGTCCAAGAGATAAACCTGCAGTGAACCTTTATGTTGTTCGGAATAAATGCGAAACAGTATATTGATTGTTGGATTTTAATGACAAAATGATAGGACACAAATAATAACCGTGATATTTGTGATTGCAAGCAATTACACATGAGATCAATCTAACTGTAACAACCAGCTTTTAATCATTCAACAAAATTAAAGATAAATCTTATCATTTGAATTGAACGAGCGATCACTATTTTTTTTAATAACCGAAGCATCAAAATGTGGACTATAATAAAATAAGTTATCTTGAAGACATAATAATTTGTGAAGACAAAATCTATCAATAATTATCGAATTATCAAGATAAAAAAACCATAGATGAAAACAACATTCAGAGATAACTAAAGCAGAAATGTAAACATATGTTCCGTCCAAATTCGTGTATAAGTTGTCTACCTTCATCCCTAGGCCAAGATGTTTGAATACAAAAAATAATTAGTTTTTAAATCCTTCAGAAAAGTGACTGTCTTATCTTCTGTGATAGGATACAATCATCTATTTCTTAGAAAAATAAATGGGGAATATAACCACCCAGATCACACTAACTCTTCTAAAGCTAAAAAAGGTTTATTCCTGTTTATAAAAAAATGGATCACAGATATGGCTAGCAAGCCCCAAAAATGCTTTACATCACTTGGTCACCACAAACTCCTAGATATCCTGAAAAGCAAAGATTAAATAGAGAAACTTAGATATATATTTAACCACAATTTTGCAAATTTCGAATTAGAATAGACTGGCTACAGAATCTGTTGATTAAGTAGCTAGTCTATTTTAGTAACGAAATCTAATTTATTCAATGAACAAAATAATATAATTTATTTAATGAACAAAACATAACACTATTTAAGATAAAACGAAATCTTACCTCTAACTGTAAAATCAAATCATATCACATGATCTCAGAATTCTCGACATTTTTTAATATGACGTTCCCTGTAGTTTTCATGAGTTTCCCTTTTTTCTGAACGATAGACTTGAGCCCACGTTTTTGATTTGTTATGGGGTCGACCTGTCTAGTAAGGGTTTTGATCTGTGACTGTAAAATAATTATATCTATGTAATACTTGTCAATCCAGAACAGGCAAGTTTCTACATTGTGACTGTGTGAAAGTCGATTGAGAATTCCCACTATTGTGTACTGGAACATCCCCAATGTGGACTGTAGATTTGTTACCAAACTTAATACCTATAAACCATTTACTATGCTTCAGACAAGGCAATAGATTATCCGCGAAATTGCAATACTGATCAAGGTCGGTTTGGAAGGGAAGAGGGTCTTCTTCGGCAAGAAATCTATCAATCTTAGAATCTGAGCTCTCATGGATCTCGATCGTCTTGATCAAGCTCACATGAGGGTTTGACTTGTTTCACAGATTCCTCGAAATCAACCTTTCATCTCTCTTATTTTTAAAACCGAAATCAATATCACCTTTAGATGACTTGCTTGCAGGTATGTTTGTATTTTTGGCAGAGGCGTTAGGCTGTGCATCTTGTTCATGGGTCTGCTTGACAATTCTTGGCTCAGGTAAAGGCTTATTGTGGGTGGTCGTAACACAGACCTGTGTTGACGAAGGGAACATTCTGGGATAAACTATGGTTTCTTCAATCAGAGGTTTGTCAACCTCTTCAGCATTGGGGTTAGTGAAACTATTTCATGTTAAAAATGAATCCCAGTCATTGTTCTGTAACTTCAATTGATGTGCAAGCATATTTTTTATCAAACCATGGTGGAAAAGGCTTGAATCTAAATGTTTCTTCTTATACCTCTTATCCATTTTATACAGGATTATCCATAGGTAATAAGGCATGTTTAATGGAAACCCTATGAAATTCATGAGCAGACACAGGTGATAAAGAAACACAAAACCAAAACATCCTTCACATGTCATAAATTGGTTAAACACTACAAGAAAACCATACCATCGGGTTTTCAGTAGGGAGACTGGCATACCTTTGTCACAGCCATTGATCTTTCGAGATGTAAAGAAAAGACTCCATGGAACCTCTTCTACCTTAGCATTCTTGAACCACTTATGCCCTCTCGCAGGGAGACCTATTTCTTGGCTTAAAAGGTCCTCTGTGACTTCAAGTTGAATTTCCCCCACCTTGGCTTGACATATGTCAAATGAGAGGGTGAATTCCTGAGCATTCTCTAGGTTAAAGCCCTGGAATTTATCAAGGAAAACAAACCAACCATGACCGTCGATATCCCCCCTTGCGTCATCACACAGGAGCAATGTTTGAGTGCCATTGGGTTCAATCCTTACAACCGGGGCCATGGGAAATCGAAAGCCAATCTCCCAAACACAGTATGCATGGAGGGGTTCTAAGAGTAGACCAGAGGTATACTCCAGGTCCGAAACCCATCAATAATCTATGGCATATGAGCAGAAAATCCTCAACGAAAAGATAGGCATTGTTTGAAATGAATGTGAGGGGTGTTGAAAAACCCAAGATCAAGCTTCAAAATGATGGTCTCACTGTGATCAAACTACCACCTCTCACATAGTACAGGCCATGACCAGGTGCATTAAAATAAAAATGATTGCACAATAGAGTGTATTAGGTCTTAAGGTTTGGGAGAGGGAAACTTATAAACCAAAGTCTAGTGACAAGGGAATGCATGACCAAGACCCACACAAAAATATATCAATGTTTTAAATTAAATGGTCCTTTGTTGATCCAAATAACAATCCATAAGCATGCTTGACATTCGAGGAGTCAAAACAAAGAAAATAAACTTCATAGCAAGGAACAAGGCTTCAAAAAAATATGGAGACATTTTGCCTTTCATAAACTTTTCAAATAGAGTGGAAATACAGTCATAAGTTTTAATGGTTTGTTTTCATGCTTTCAGTCATGAACGAAGCATGAAAACAAAAACACTAGGAAAAACTGAAAACTTACAACTGTCGTATCAAAAATCGCTCATGAAGAACATCAAAATGTATGACCCCAATTAGGCATCTACATAGACTATTATTTGATATAAAAAGTTAAAAATATGTTGGGCTACCAACAATACCTTCTACACCAAATTGGGTATCAAATACTCTGAGCATCATATGGTGCTCAAGTATTGTGTTGGGATGCATAGATACATCCAGACATAAATTGAGTTTCTGGACATTTCTTCCTTGGTCTTTTCTTGTCGATATGGTGTCAAAATTGAGTAGAATATTAAACAACAGATGTGACAATTTGTGTCTATAAACCTCTCATAGAAGAATAATGGAAAAATCAGCCCCAACCCATAAAATAGGGCATAGCAAGGATGGTCATCCTTAGGAAAACCAATATAAACCAAAAACAGAGAGATACAATGGGAAGACAAAGAAAGACACTAGGAAGTGGTGCAAGTTCCATAACATCCCCTGGCATAACACCAATGAATGCCACTCAAAGTGTTCATTGGTGGTCGAGGTGAAAGCATCTAAATAAGATGCAGGATCTGAATTTGACTTAGAACCAAAAAAAAGGAGACAGATCATTGATGCAGAACCTAGTTCCACTATTTCTACTACCAAGGTCCAACCCAGTGAACTAGATGAAGAAGAGAAAGGTGAGTACCCCTTTCATTCACAAATGTGGTTGAAGAGTACTCTGTTGCACTTCATCATTGATAGTGACAGCCAAAAGAAACTCATATCAGTGGATGTTTTCAAGTGGTTGGCTTTACTGACAACACCACAACCATACTTGTACACCATTGGATGTCTTCACTAATGGAGCGATATCCACATCCAAAAACAATGTCTCCTTCCCTACGACATCAAGCCCTTCAATGATGAGGTATTGTGTGATGTCTCCCCCCTTGAAGTTTTTGATGTTATTTTGGGACAACCTTATTTATGGAAAAATAATGTTGTATATGATTCTAGGCCTCATAGTGTTATAATTACTTTGGACATGAAATTTTACAAGATACATGAGGTAGTCCCACCTAGTGGTATTTCCTTGCTCTCTTCCAAGAAATGCAGGAAGGTCATCTTTCAAACAAAGAAGTTTTTCTTCTTCGTGGTTCATGCTCAAAGTGAGCGGAAGGTTGCAACCACATCCATGGCCTCTGTTACATGTATCTCCACGAAGTAGAAGAAAGTCGACAAGGTCATGGAAGAATACAAATAAATCTTCTCCTCACCCACTAGGGTACCTCTCCACTATCAAGACGAACACTCAATCGATATGACCCCCAATGCACCGCTACCCAATGGGCCAGTATATTACTCATCTCTGTGAGAAAATGAGGAAATCAAACACCAGATTCAATAGCTTCTCAAAAAGAGGCACATCCGACCAAGTTCATCACCTCGTGGAAGCCAAATCATGTTGGTACAGAAGAAAGACGAGACTTGATAACTCTGTATTGATTGTCTATCCCTAAATAAAATCATAGTTAGGAACTAGTACCCAATTGTCAGAATTGACATTATCCTTGACCAACTCAAGGGTGTAGATTTTAAACTTGTACAATATTTACTCCAAATAACTTTTCAGTAAAAGAATAGAAGATATATAATGGAAAATACACACATTACACAAAGGTGTTTTCCCCTGGAAACACAAACCGGGAAAACCAACATACTCTATATCCATTCATAGTGTTACATTGTTTACAATACAATATACATATAGGAGACAACAGAATCCAAAACTCAAACCCAATGACCTATATTAGTCAACAACCCTAGTTCCTTAACCTGAAATAGAAAACCATTGACAAAAACCATGTGCCAAAAAAATGCCCAACAATGGACACGAAAATCGAGGAAAAAATGAGACACATTTCCTGAGGAAAAAAAAATTCTCGGGACATTGCCCCTGAACCCCTGCATGGGGGAATATCGCCCCCCTGCACACCCCAAGGGGGGGCCTAGTGGACCCCCCTCAAACCCCCCTACGTTCTCGGCATAACGTAGAAAACACTAGAGCTATCCATGCACATAATATAACATATACCAAACATTCTCCCACTTGTTCTTTTCTTTTCATACAGGGGGTTACAAGGTTACATAGTCAACAATCCAAGGCTACAATTCCCATGGATCCTCTACACCAAGAGTACTTCTCAATGCTCACATATTTTGTTAATGAATATGCAACATTATTCAAAATGTCCACATTCATCAACAACACTTTATTTTCTTCAACCATGTCTCTCACAAAGTGATATTAAATATCAATATGATTTTTCTTTGAATGATAATATGGGTTCTTCGCTAGAAAAATTTCACTCTAACTGTCACAATCTGTCCTTACATCTTGGTGTACCAACCCAATACCTGAAAAAAATATTTGTAACCATATTTCTTCCTTACATGCATGATTGGCTACAATGTATTCAACTTTTGCATTTGAAAGTGCCACTACAACCTTTATTTTGCTCATCCAAATGATTTCTCCTCCAAACAGTTTAAACGCATACCTTCTTGTAGATCTCCTATGATCTGGAACTCCATCCCAGTCTACATCCACAGATACATGTATGTCCAACACTTTGTCCAATCTTGGTCTTCCTTGGTAGCATAATACATAACTAGCAGTGACATGCAAATACCTGAAAAAACCATTTTTACTGCTATCCAATGCTCCTTCCCTGGTTTTGACATATACCTGCTCAAAAATTCCACTGCATGTGCAATGTCTGATCTAGTACAAACCATTGCATACATCAAATTTCCAACTACACTCGCATATGGAACATGAGACATGTTCGCCTCCTTTTCCCTTGTCTTGGGTCATTGATCCATAGATAAATTTCCACCAATAGGAATAGGGACCTTGACCATTTTACATTCCTGGATATTAAACCTCTGTAATATTGTCTTGACATATTTTCTTTTATTTAACAAGAGTTTCCTTTTTTTCTGATCTCCTCTAATTTCCATGTCGAAAATTAAATTTGAAGCACCGAGATACTTCATGTCAAATTTAGAGGACAAATGAATTTTCACATCCTCGATAATCTTTTTTTTGTTTCCTACCAGCAACATGTCATCCACATACAAGACCAAATAAATCAAATGATCACCAATTAATTTAAAATACACATAGTGATACTCTTTGTTTCTTGTGAAGCCAAGTCCCAACATATAAGTATCAATTTTTTTATACCACACCCTTGGTGATTTTTTAAAACCATATAACAACTTTTTCATCTTGAATATCAGTGCCTTCTTTCCCTTCACAACAAATCCTTTTGGTTTCTTCATTTATATTTCTTTTTCCAGATCCCCATGTTGGAATTTTGTATTCACATCCATCTGTTCTACTTCAAAATCAAATGTAGAAACAAAAGATAACATAAATATTATTGAATTTAACTTGGCAACAATCGAAAAAATCTCACCCAAATCAATTCCCTCAACCTTGGAATAGTCGTTTGCTACTAACTGAGCTTTGTATTTCTCCACTTTTCCTTTTGCATTCAACTTCTTTATAAATATTGATTTGTTTCAAATGGGATTTCTTCTAGTCAAAAAATCCACTAGAAACCAAGCCTCATTATTATCTTAGGCTTCCATTTCTTCATCCATGGTATTTTTCCAGAGATTTCCATCCTATAAATCTACTACCTCCCTGATAGTTCTAGGATCATCATCAGTAATAGACAAAGAAAAATTTGAACTAAAATTAGATGGAGTATACCTTTCTGGTAACCTTATCTCTCGAACCGAACTCCTCAATACTGGAGTATGAGGATTTTTTTCTTCTGATTCATGTTCTTTTGTAGAGTTTGATTCATCATCCTTTAAATCAAACTTTATTTTCTCCGGTTCTTCCTTACTTGGTAGGACTTCCTGTTTAACAACATCCTTCATTTCTCTAAATACCACATCTCGACTATACACAACCTTCATATTTTATGGGTTCCAAAGATTATAACCTTTGAGACCATATTCATAACCAATAAATCTACAACTTTCAGCTCTCTTATCTAGCTTACTCATGTTTTTCTTTGGAACTTGAACATAGGCCTCATAGCCAAATACCTTAACATGTGTGAGGGAATTTTTCTTACCATTCCATACCTCTTGTGGTGTCCTTTCATCTAGTGTTGATGGGGGTGATATGTTTATTATGTAACATGCAATACCCACTTTCTCTGCCCAAAATCATTTCCCTAACCTTGCACCATTAAGCATGCACCTTTCATTTTGCATCAACGTCATGTTCTGTAACATCCCGCTCTGGCGCACTGAGAAAACTTATTCGTTGAGGAAACTTGCTCGCAAGTGATCTGGGATTTTATGATGTTAAACCATTTATACTTGATTATGATGCGATTGATAGACGACATGATGTTTTACTATTTGATGTATACAGGTGCTTTTGACTCAGTTTTATGGAGTGTGCAGGGTTTTTGACCTTGAGGATGCAGAGGCATCGGTGGAACCCCTTGGACTCCGGATTAAGTCAGGGAGTGTGCTATTTGGGTTGATTTATGTACGATGATATTTCATTGATTTGATGATTTGATGTTGACATGTTCTGACACGATTTTCGATGATGCAGGCTGACGATAGCTTTCCGACCAGACACACATATGGAGTAAAGGGGCCACACATGATTTCCAGAGAGGTTGAGGGAGAGGGGTGTATAGCAGCTTTGCCACCGCCTACTAGCACTCCCGCCGTGGCTCGAACTGTAGGTTAATGATTACCTAGTTCGAGAGGATCCACGATGCCATGAGGGAATACTACGACAGTCGCTCACGATGATTCTAAGGGGTGCGCAATCAGGCAGGGGCCTTATTCCTTAGAGCCCTTAGTCTCCCACAAGTTCACCTAGCACAGTGTTGACTCTAGGGGTTATAGATGTCTACCAATCAGTCCAGTTGGTGAGTGGCACCCTTGGAGCACATGGTGCATCCTGAAGGGCACGTCGCACAAAAGAAACACAAGAAGCGAGTGCCACCCTTGGAGCACGTGGTGCATCCTAAAGGGCACATCGCGCAAAGGAAACAAACAAGGTGAGTGACACCCTTGGAGCATGTGGTGCGTCTTGAAGGGCAGGTCGCATTGATGTGGATGAAGGAAACAAACCTAAATATCCCTATGACAATAACGCCTTAAAAAATCCTTAAAAAACTTCCCTAACCCAATGTCGCCCAGTTCAAAATCTAAACCTAAGTCAAAAAACAAAAAAAAAAAACTTCTCTAAGATAAAAATTTCGTTTAACCTTAAGGAAAAAGGCCCTAACTCTAACTCTAAAAAAGAGCCTAACCCTAATTCTAAATGAAATAGCTCCAATGAATCTTGACCTAATCCTACCCAAATATCATTATTAATAGCAATTAACCCTAATAACCATTAAAATAATTATGCAAACATTATTATGAGATTTTAGGCTAGAGTTCACACCTCATTGTAGTGCAATGAGAATACAATTTTTAGAACGTACTTGAGCTCTGGTTCTTGGATTTATTAACGTTAACTTCATCCAACTATACAACCAATATATCAATGGACACAAGATTTCATAATCTTTTCAACCATTTAACTTTTAATGAACTCATAACTTTTATTCAAATTGAAACATAACTTTTCTTAAAAATATAAATATACATAAATTACAGTTTTATTTAACTCAGGCAATAAATTTATTTGAAGGCATCTCCTTCTTTAAACACAACTTTCAATGAGAGTTCATTAACACATTTGAAAGCATAACTTTTATGAAAACCCAACTTCTCTCAAATACATAACCTTATATAAACTTTTAAAGCATAACCCCCATATGAACACAATAGTTTTTCAAAAAATAAACTAATTCATAAATAAACGATTACCGAAAGCCATAGTTTTGATTGACAAAACGCATAACCTTCAGTGAATAAATTGAATGCTTAAGGGACTAAACTATTTTCCTTAAAACTCATACATAAACTCAGACTGAACCAATAGTAATAAAATTATTTAACGAGCGGGAGTATAAAAAGTATGAATTTAAAAATAAAATGAAAAGATGCATTAGCACATTTACCTTTTTGTTTTTTTTTTGAAAAAAAAAAAGAAAAAAGAAGGGATTAATAAAAATAAGGAAATGAGTCTTTTAATAAATTTAAAGAAAATAATTTTTGGCGAACGTGGGGGATGAGTGACACTTGTAAGATAGAGAATTTTTAGGGTTTTCATTAAAACTTAAATTAAATGTGATTAGGGCAAGAGGGGGTCTCAAAACTCTATAACAGAAAGGGGGATGAGGGGAAAAGGGGATGGGCTATTAGGTATCGTTATGTTGCCGAATTTGGACTGGACTGATTGCTTGTGAGGAGTTGGGATTTTCTCAGCTGGGATTAGAGTGGTAGCTCAGCCTTGGAGACGAGCTGGGAAGCTAGGTATACTATCTGGACTGTGGGTGGCCCCTTTGCAGCTCGGGGGGCTAAGGGGGAAGCAGACTACCCCAAGCGATTGGCTGGGAGGTACCGGTGTAGTCTCTATGGTCGGCGAGTGGGAGCGGCACGGAGCTCAAGTGCGGGACTGCGTCTTCAGGTTATTCTTCGTCGGTCACAGGTACACAAGTAGGTTTGTTGTTTTAAGAATAATGTGAAATGCTTAAAGTTGTATATGAACCCTTATCTGTGTTTGGTTAAAGGATTTCTCGGCATTGTTGCTATACATCTCTGCATTTGTGTTTTTGCTAAAAGATTTCTGTAATGAAGTTTCGTTGAAATTTGTAATGATTTGCTATACACTGTTGTAATGAAGTTCGTATGGAAATTTGCTTTATTGCGAGATAACCAAAAATTTATTGCTTGTACCTACCTCTGTTATTTATTTAGGTAAAGAAAAATTTGTGTAAAAAGCAAGGCTGTAAATTTTACTGTGCAATTTCTGAGTAACTCAAACCTTGCGTCTACCTCCTCTGAACGACAAATTTCACAGTGTAAGGTCACGCTGGAAACAAAAACTCCTTTCTGGAAAATTCGGATGGTAATTTCTTACTGTAAATTGTTACGGCATATTTCCATGTGAAATTGTTGCTGAAGAAACTCTTCTGGCAATTCATTTTTGTATTCTGGTTACAGTGTTATTGTTTCAAAAAAAAATTCGTTGGGTAAATTGTTACTAAAATCTGGTTGCTAGCAAGTTCCTTTTTTGCATGTCGTGGGATACCGATAAAGCCTGCATTTTTACCAACAGAGCCCCTGCATTATTAGTCGTACATCCTCTACGTTTCTGAGTGTAATTCGTGACCAGCATGAGGGGGAAACTCACCTGTGTTTTACCTTTAGAACCCTGCATTTTTTTTGGTGTAAATCCTCTGCTTATTTGGGTGCCTTACCCTAGGCATTCAGCTTGTATTTTTAATCCAGTCCTATGCATTTAATTTTTTTTTTCAAGAGTGTGTCGAAGGAACGACTGGGCCCAAGCCTGCAGTCGATTCCTTGTTGGTGAGGTTTAGGGCTACGCCTCCAGCAATCCTGAGCTCATGGTCTCTGATTTGGCGGTTGTGATTGCACCCCTCTTTTACATAGGCATTCCTTATGTGGTCTTCTGCCCTAACCATACCCTGTATCATAACGATACCTTCTTTTAATGTTGTTAAAATTTGTTCACTTGGTGTAATCAACCGAAATCGTCCTCTCTGACATCGCTTCACATTTTTATCAGTTGTTGCTTTCCTCTGATATTTGGTTATAGTCGGTAGTTAATATGCTTTTATTTTAATGCCAGAATGACTGGAGCGGTAGTAATTCAGAGTTCTGTGATAATAGAGTTATGTAGTCAGCGAAACTTTCGGTCACCTTTGATTGTGTTTAAAATAGAAAATTTGATGCTTTTATTTTAATGCCAGAACGATTGGAGCTGTAGAAATTAGAGTTGGTGCCATTGATATATGTAAACCTAAATGCATGAGATATCAGTTACCAAATTGGAGATACGAGATGCTACTTAAATATTTTTCTAAGTGGTACTTCTGTATTTCCTACATGGATAATTTAAATTTGAAATGATGCTAATATTGATTAGTTCTTAAGTTACGTTTATTAATTCATTTATAAAATTGAGGAGTTAGATGACTAACATATTGTTATCGATTAAAGATAACCTTGAATGGTGGAATTAGAGTTGTATCATTATCATTTTAGAATGGTTAGTTTAGATGTAAAACGATGTTGAGGATTAATGGTCAATTAGTTACGTCATTCCATTTATCATCCGAATGTTGTAATCAAAATGAATCTGCTAAATCAAACAACCTATCTTATTATTCGGATGGAATATTTTCCTTAATAATGTATAGAGGGTAATGTTGTAATGGGTTTTGTTCTATTATAAATGAGACACAGTTTAAGGCCATAAGGCGTTGCTTTATTGAAACTCGGACATGGATTTTAAATATAGCTGGTATTGTGTTAATAAACAAGGATATGGTATTAAAATAATTAGAGCATGGTTAGTACAATGTGGATATTGTTCATTGTGAATGTTGAAGGTGTTGATCGTTAAATTATTTTATTGATGTATAAAGCAACTTTTACTAATCCTCCATGTATTTCCTATTTCCCCTTTGGTTCCTTTTTATTTTCTTAATGGGTTAATTAATCTTAGTGTATTACTTTAATTGGTGCCATGTTAGGTATCACGGGTATAAGTGTAGTCCCTTCATCTAGAAATGTTAGCTACATCAAATTTATTGAATGATTACTTCCGCACCTTGAAGTAACTTAGATGACTAGCCTTGCTTCTTGATTTAAACAAAGTTGTTTCCATTTCACTCGCACTTATGTCTTTTCTTGATGGAGTTCGTAATCAGGTTCTCTTGCATCATGGAATTCTTATAATGTGTGTCGATTATAGAACTTTATCGCGCAACGATTGTCCTTGATGGTGGTTGATTGGTTAGTCAGTTTGCTCTGGTGTGAGTCGGGTGGGATATAGACACCTCCATGTAGCCTTAGTATATATGTCTATGTGTGTGATTATTTTTTTGTAAAGAATCCAGTTCCGTATCAAGAGTCTCGGGCCCTTTAAAGGCAGGGTTTCCACTCTTGTGACACACCTGAGGGGATTACTATTTTCTGCTTGAGTAGTCAGCCAGGAGGCTATCTGACCTTCTCTCTCTCTGAAGCAGAGGACTAAGATTAAACACCCTGATTTCCTGTGCAGAAATATTAATCTACCATTATGGATTCTTCCTTATGCCTACGGTTGTTTAGTGCTTGGAGCTGTGGGCCTTATGTCTTCTTGTTGTGATCATTGTGGTTGCATCTTGTTAGTCATCGGGTGGCGACGTCGAGTCAAGTGTGTCTATCTATTTTACACGAGTACACACAGCTTAAACAAAAAAAAAAGTTTCACCTTTTATCAGAGTTGTTGTTGTAATGAGGAGGTACTTTACATATGGTATCAGAGCCGGTTGGACCCGCGACTTGGGATTCATTACGGCTTCCATGAAATGATTTGATTGAGTATATTGTTGCTGATCGAGTTGATTGTGTGCGTGCATGTAATCATGGTTAGAGGACGTCGTGGAGGCATATGACGGGGTGCTAGAGGAGGAGGCGTGACGCCTCCAGTAGCATCCACGCCTGAAGGGTCAACCCCCTAGGGAGGCGAGCAGGTTCTCAGACAGGAGCAGATAGTGGTTGGCAATGTTATTGGGATGATGAGATCCTTTCAGCACATGTCTGAGGCTCTGATCAGCCGATTAGACAGAGACGAGGCCAAGGCACCAGCACCCGCTGAGGTTCCATCGCGCCCACCTGCTATTATAGGTAGCATTCACCGTGAACTCGAGAAGGTAAAATTTCTCGAGTTCTTTGGTGCCCCAGATGGTGCATCCGCCGAGGGATTGTTGGAGAATATGGTGATGTGCTTCTCACTTCGTGATTATACCTCCAACATGAAGGTCCGCATGGCAGTCTTTCAACCGAAGGGAAGCGCTCTTCTATGGTGGAAGATGCTCCTGCCGCAGCTGAACCTGGCCGTGGAAGACGTGTCTTGGGAACTGTTCAAGGAATGGTTCTGAGAGAGGTACCTTTCAGAGGAATTCATTGAGCATTAGCTCAATGATTTCAATGCATTACGACAGGGAGGTCGTACGGTGCCTGAGTACGAGGCACATTTCATGGAGCTGCTCTGGTATGCTCTGCACCTTAACACAGAGAAACTCAAGGTCAGTCGGTTCATGTTTGGCCTTAATGGCAGCCTGCATGAAAAGGTTAGGATCTTGATGCCTAAAACCTTGCACGACGATGTCCAATAGGCCATGATAGCAGAGGAGGAGCTTATCAGCAGGGGTCAGACCAGGACTCCAACGAGACCAGCAGGGTAGGGTTCATCTGGTACACTGTAGCATCAGACACCGGTGAGACATACATCGAGAGATCATGGCTTCCAGAGAGGATCCAATTTCACTACACCTAGATGAACACCATCTCAGCAGCGGACACCTTATCGGGGACCAGAGCGCCAGTAGCAGCATCGCCCGTAGTCGCAGTAGTTTAGGCTTGTTCAGCAGAACAGACCGGGGTTCCAGGCTGGGGGGCCGTCATCTTCTACTTCGGGCACCAGGACTACGGGGCTGAAGAAGGGGTGTTGGACATGTGGGGAGCCACACTACCAGCGTGACTATCCTGTGGAGAGGACCAGAGCATCTGGATCAGCTGGACCCACTACAGTGGGAGATATGGGCAAGGCCCATCGGATTCATGCAGTGGTGAATAACTGCCAGGCAGAGAACCATTTGACTGTGCTCGAGATGGCAGGTACTGTCGCTGACCAGACCTAGGTGCTATTGAGAGTTTCATTTCTTGTGCAGCGCTAAAAGGGATTAAGGTAAAGGAAGTCAAACAGGACGAGTTTATCTTCATAGAGATGGCCTCAAGATCCAAGCAGAAGGTTGGAGGAAAGGTTACGGGATGTGCCCTTAACCTAGGAGATTTTTTCACAAGGGTCAACTTGTATGTCACGATCTTAGGATCTTATGACGTCGTGATTGGTATGGATTGGTTGGAATCACATGAGGTGATACTCAACTGTAAGACGAAATGGTTGAGCTTGGTTGATGATAAAGGATAGAGACATGTGATTGTAGGATGGAACTAGGGAGTTTCCCTGAGGTTCGTCTCTTCCTTACAGTTACGGAAGAGTATACACAAGGGGTGCAAGCTTTATGAAATCCTCGCGCTAAATGAAAAGGGAGTAGCGGAAGGTATAGCACACCTTCCGGTGGTCAAGGAGTTTGCAGACATGTTTCCAAAGGAGTTACCTGGGATGCCACCGGAAAGGGAATTGGAGTTTACCATAGACCTAAAACCAGGGACCGTACTGATAGCAAGAGCACCTTATCGGATGTCGACCCCGGAGTTGCAAGAGATGAAAATGCAACTGAAGGAGTTGTTGGACCTAGGACTGATATGCCCTAGTGTGTCACCATGGGGTGCACCAGTTATTTTCATACGAAAGAAGGACGGATCGTGGAGGCTTTGCATTGACTACCGTCAACTGAACAAGGCTACAATCAAGAATCAATATCCCTTACCTAGAATTGATGATCTATTCGATCAAATGAAGGTTGAGACGATGTTCTCCAAGATCGATTTGTGATCAGGGTATCACCAGTTGCAGATCAAGGAGGATGACGTCCCTAAGACTGCCTTTAACATGAGATTTGGACATTACGAGTTTACTATTTTACCATTTGGACTGACAAACGCCCCAGGGGTATTCATGAGTTTGATGAACGCGGTGATCCGTGAGTACTTGGACAAGTTTGTCCAAGTATTCATTGACGATATCTTGATCTACTCTTGGATGATGGAGGGGCATGATGAGCACTTGTGCTTGGTACTACAGTGTCTACGAGAGCACAAATTGTATGGGAAGTTGTCCAAATGCTCTTTTTATCAATCGAGGATTCACTACTTAGGGCATGTCATCTCCGACGAAGGTATCGTCGTGGATCCAGCCAAGGTTGAGGCTATTATGGAATGGCCTGTGCCGACGAACGTCACATAAGTGCATAGTTTTATGGGTTTAGCAGGATACTATCGACGGTTTGTCGAGGGATTTTCAAATATAGAAAATCTGATCATGGAATTGCAGAAGAAAAACAAGAAGTTTGTTTGGACCGAGAAATGCGCAGAATCATTTCGGAGGCTTAAGGAGTTGTTGATGACAACGCCGATACTAAAGGTCCCTGACATGGACGCAGACTTCTTAGTATGCACTGATGCATCCAAGGAAGGTTTAGGCGGAGTCTTGATGCAAGATGGACGAGTGATTGCTTACATTTCGAGGAAGCTGAGAAGGCATGAGGAGAACTACGTGACGCACGATTTGGAGTTATTAGCCATCATATATGCCTTGAAGTTTTGGAGACACTACCTTGTTAGACGAAAATTTGAATTGAAGACTGATCATTGTGGACTACAACACATTTTTATGCAAAGTGACTTGAACGCACGACAACGACGTTGGTCGGAATTGCTTAGCGAGTACGACTTCGAGATTACTTACATAAAGGGAACAGTGAACCGAGTGGCGAATGCCTTGATTCAGAGGCCACGCATCTTTTCGGTGTTACCTCTTCAGACAAATCTATGTGAGAAGATTCTCACTTTACAGCGTGATGATGACTGGTACAAAGAAGTCGAGGATTTTATCGGACAAAACACAATGATGGTACCACTATATGAGGGATATTCATTTGATAGTGATGGTTTATTGAGGTTTAGAGGTCGGATTTATGTACCGCCAAATGACGAGTTGAGGATGTTGATCCTGAGAGAGGCTCATAGAGTAGTTTACATGGCTCACCTGGGAGTCATGAAGATGAGGGTAGACCTTAAACCCTTATTCTTCTAGAAGGGAATGAAGGCTGACATAGTCAACTATGTGGCCAGATGTCTAGAGTGTTAGTAGGTAAAGGCTGAACATAGACACCCGGCAGGATTACTTCAACCACATGCCATTCCGGAATCGAAATGGGAAGTTATTTCGATGGATTTTA
>JZKD02S1672753.1:1179640-1190286 GCA_000966675.3 Picea glauca
ACGTTTCTGAGTGTAATTCGTGACCAGCATGAGGGGGAAACTCACCTGTGTTTTACCTTTAGAACCCTGCGTTTTTTTTTGTGTAAATCCTCTGCCTATTTGGGTGCCTTACCCTGGGCGTTCAAATTGTATTTTTAATACGGTCCTATGCATTTAATTTTTTTTTTCAAGAGTGAATCGAAGGAACAATTGGGCCCAAGCCTGCGGTCGATTCCTTGTTGGTGAGGTTTAGGGCTACGCCTCCAACAATCCTGAGCTCGTGGTCTCTAAGTTGGTGGTTATGTTTGCGCCCCTCTTTTACATAGGCATTCCTTATGTGTTATTCTGCCCTAACCATACCCTGTCTCAGAACGATACCTTCTTTTAATGTTGTTAAAATTTGTTCACTTGGTGTAATCAACCGAAATCGTCCTCTCTGACATTGTTTCACGTTTTTATCAGCTGTTTCTTTCCTCTGATATTTGGTTACAATCGGTAGTTAATATGCTTTTATTTTAATGACAGAATGACTGGAGCGGTAGTAATTTAGAGTTCTGTGATACTAGAGTTATGTAGTCAGCGAAAGTTTCAGTCACCTTTGATTGTGTTTAAAATAGAAAATTTGATGCTTTTATTTTAATGCCAGAACGATTGGAGCTGTAGAAATTAGAGTGGGTGCCATTGATATATGTAAACCTAAATTCATGAGATATCACTTACCAAATTGGAGAGACGAGATGTTACTTAAATATTTTTCTAAGTGGTACTTCTGTATTTTCTACATGGATAATTTAAATCTGAAATGATGCTAATATTGATTAGTTCTTAAGTTACATTTATTAATTCATTTATAAAATCTAGGAGTTAGATGACTAACATATTGTTATCGACTAAAGATAACCTTGAATGGTGGAATTAGAGTTGTATCATTATCATTTTAGAATGGTTATTTTAGATGCAAAACGATGTTGAGGATTAATGGTCAATTGGTTACGTCATTCCTCTTATCATCCGAATGCTGTAATCAAAATCAATCTGCTAAATCAAACGACCTATCTTATTATTCGGATGGAATATTTGCCTTAATAATGTATAGAGGGTAATGTTGTAATGGGTTTTGTTCTATTATAAATGAGACGTAGTTTAAGTCCATAAGGCGTTGCTTTATTGAAACTCGGACATGATTGTTAAATATAGCTCGTATTGTGTTAATAAACAAGGATATGGTATTAAAATAATTAGAGCATGGTTAGTACAATGTGGATATTGTTCATTGTGAATGTTGAAGGTTTTGATCGTTAAATTCTTTTATTGATGTATAAAGCAACTTTTACTAATCCTCCATGTATTTCCTATTGCCTCTTTGGTTCCTTTTTATTTGCTTAATGGGTTAATTAATCTTAGCGTATTACTTTAATTGGTTCCATGCTAGGTATGATGGGTATAAGTGTAGTCCCTTCATCTAGAAATGTCAGCTACATCAAATTTATTGAATGATTACTTCCGCGCCTTGAAGTAACTTAGATGACTAGCCTTGCTTCTTGATTTAAACAAAGTTGTTTCCATTTTGCTCGCACTTATGTCTTGTCTTGATGGAGTTCGTAATCAGGTTCTCTTGCACTGTGGAATTCTTATAATGTGTGTCGATTATAGAAATTTATCGCGCAACGATTGTCCTTGATGGTGTTTGATTGGTTAGTGAGTTTTCTCTTGTGTGAGTCGGGTGGGATATAGACACCTCCATGTAGCCTTAGTATATATGTCTGTGTGTGTGATTATTTTTTTGTAAAGAATCCAGTGTCGTATCAAGAGTCTTGGTCCCTTTAAAGGTAGGGTTTCCACTCTTGCGACACACCTGAGGAGATTACTAGATTCTTCCTGAGCAGTCGGCCAAAAGCCTATCTGACCTTCTCTCTCTCTGGAGCAGAGGACTAAGATTAAACGCCCTGCTTTCCTATGTAGAAAAAGTAATCTACCATTATGGATTCTTCCTTATGTCTATGGTTGTTTAGTGCTTTCAGTTGTGCGCCTTATGTATTCTTGTTGTGATCATTATGGTTGTGTCTTGTTAGTCGTCTGGTGGAAACGTCGAGTCAAGTGTGTCTGTCCATTTTACACGAGTACACACACCTTAAACAAAAAAAAAATTGAACCTTTTATCAGAGTTGTTGTCGTACCGAGGAGGTACTTTACATGTTCATCCTTTCTACAACTCCATTCTTATGAGGTGTATATGTAGTAGCATTCTACCTTGATATATTGAACTTCTTACAGAATTATTCAAATTCATTCCCACAGAACTCTCTGCCATTATCTATCCTCAGCACCTTAATTATTTTCCTTGTTTGACTCTCAAGAAGATCCTTAAACTCTTTAAACTTGTCAAAGAATTCATATTTCTTCCTGAGGAAATATATCTAAGTATTCCTCGATAAGTCATTTATAAATGAGACAGACTACACAAATTTTCCCAATGATGGAGCTGACATAGGTCCAAATGCATCAATGTGAACTAGCTGTAAAATTCCTTCTACCCTCATTGCACCAGAGGGGAATATTACTCGATTCTGCTTCCCATATACACAAAGTTCATAGAAATCAAAATATAGAGAGAACTTAGACATACCTTCATCCATACATTTTTCGTGTAGTATTCGAAAACCCTTCTCTCCCATATGCCTCAGTCTTTGATGTCATAACATAACCTTTTCTCGAGAGACTGTAGTATTTTTTTCTTCTTCAACTCCAATATCAAGAACAATGGAACTATTACAACCATCACTAATAGTGTTTCCTTGTAGATTATGCAGATTTCCAAATCGAACTCCCTTTAGCAACACCATTGCTCCTCGACCCATCCTACAAGTTTCCTTTTCAAATATTGTTTTTACCCATGCATCGTCCATTTTTCTTACAAAAATCAAATTTATGGCCAAACGTGGGATGTACAAAACACTAGGTAGTGTTATAATCCTTCCATATATGAACCTCAACTTAATGTTTTTTGCATCCTATTATTCTAGTTGTCGAATAATCACCTAGGAAAACATTACCTCCATCATACCTTTCATATTCATAGAACCACTCCCTGTGGGGAGTCATACGAAATATGCACCTAATTCAACCAACCATGCCTCATGATATACATGTGTTCTTGAAGAATCCAAGTACACATCCCCTCCTTCTTCCTTGTAGGTATTTCCTTCTGTAGAAGGAGCTTCTTCAGATCCCTTCTTTTTCTCACTTTTGCATCTACACTTCTTCTTGTAGTTCCCTTCTTTTCCACATCTCTAGCATACCTTTACAAAATTGTTGGGAGATTTAGATCTACCCTTAGACTTAGATCTTCCACTTGAGGACTTAGATATATTTATTTCCTGGGGAAATCCTATTGCAAATAATGTGTTTGTTCTCTATCCTTCCATGTTCTTCAGTCTCATTTCCTCTGACAACAAGGATGAGACCACTTCATCAAATTTCAAGGCAGTTGTATTACTACCTATGGCCATAAATAGACTATCCCATGAGTCTGGTAAAGAGAACAGTAAACTGATACACTTATCTTCATCTGAAATTTTAATCTCAATAGATACTAATTGACTTACCAAAGTATTGAAGGCATTCAAAGGCTCTGCCAACGAGTCTCCATCTCTCATCCTCAGGTTATAAAACTTATTTCTCAGGAAAATTTTATTTACTAGGGACTTAGACTGATACAACTTCCCCAAGTTATCCCATAAATTTTTGGTTATAGCTTCCGTTGACACATTCAGTAAAATTGAATTTGAGAGACACAGTCAGATTGTGCTCTTCGCCTTCCAATCCAACATTTTACAGTCATCTATTGAAGTTCATGTAGGTGCAGTACTTGGATCCACCATGATCCACTGGTCTCTGTCCACCAATAGATATTCCATCTTGAGCTTCCACAACTCAAAACCTTTCTCATTAAACTTCTCGATCTCCATTTTCGAACTGCTTGTCATTTATTTTCCCCTAAAAAATAAATACCATAGATCTCCCACTGTAACAAGGATTATCGGATTCTCGAGCCAAACCATTGACCACAAAGGCATACCCCTGAAGCCAACAAACTTTTGATACCAAATGTAGACTTTACCCTTGTACAATATTTACTGCAAATAGATTTTCAGTAAAAGAACAGAAAACATACGATGGAAAATACATACATTACACATAGATTTTTCCCCTCGGAACCCAAACTGGGAAAACCATCATATTCTATATGCATTCATAGTGTTACATTGTTTACAATAAAATATGCATATATGATCCAACGACATCCAAAACCCTAACCTAATGACCTGTATTAGTCAACAACCCTAATTCCTTAACTGAAAATAGAAAACCATCGACAAAATCCATGTGTTGAAAAACCACCCAACAATGGACATGAAAATTGAGGCGACATGAAAATCGAGGGAAAAATGCGATACATTTACCTAACGACCACCCCTTAAACCCCCTGCATGTCCAACGCAATATAGTAGACACTACAACTATTCGTGCAAAGAATATAACATATACCCAATAGGAATAATAATTCAAATATTTTCAATATATCAATTGGATAAGAAAATAGTATTTCTATTAAAATAATCAAGAGAAGTACATATGTGACAAAATTTTGTAACGAAACATATCAGAATTGAGAAACTAAGTCCCTCTAGCTAGGCCTCCACCAATTCAATCCTCCACCAAAGGAATGTTCGTATATATGATTCCATGAGGTTATCCATCACAAAGATGGAAGATCTTGGGGGTTGAACAAGGAGTTCACACTTTCAAGGAAAAAGGGATGCAGACTCAATATGAAGTGAAATTTCTCTAGAGTTTATTTGCTATAAATGTTGAATTGTTTTTTTTTTTCAAGGCTTGGATATGGCTCAATTTATAGCCTTCAAATGGAACTGAAGGGATGAGTCATAGAATTTCTATTTTATGGAAGGTGAAGGGTCATGGATCTCATGACATGGCATGGAAACCCGACATAATTTTTAATTTTGAGCACCAAATGCAATGTACAGGGGCTTTAGTGGAGAAACTATGTATACGCTTGTTGTATAAATGATAGGGTGCATATATGTGGAAAAATATGTTTTTTTGGCTTTGGAATGCACAAAAAATGAAATTCAAGTCTACATAGGGAAATGGAAGGCCATCCAAACAAGTTAAATGGAGCGAGGAAAAATTTGATGTAAAAAATTCCCCCTAATGTGTGAGGTCAGAGGACTATCTGCGATGGGAAAAATACATTATAATTCCCATAATTGGAGTAATGAAGACTCAACTGGAAGTACTAGTTTCTCATGGGAATATTAGAATGCATAATGAATTTGTACACATGGCTGTCAATCTAAATTACACTGCAGATCCATGTGGAAATATATCAAATAGTTGCTCATGGCCATGAATAAGGAATACAAAGAAAACATATTCCATGTATTGTCATAGTCATGAACAAGGCACACTGGAATCCAGTCTCAAAATCAATCTGAAGATATATGTATACAATGGAGTACAATCTGATTCCCATGAAAACCGAAGTCATATATGTACTGGTCCAATGAAAGACAATATGATATGAGGAATGTTGTTACTGTAAGCTGGATATCTTCTAAACTATTCGTCGAAGGTGCAATTATACATTATGTGAATAGAGGAGTTGGGGTTGAACACAATAATACTTTGTTTGATTATTGGTCATTAAGGTATATTATTAACCAATGCGATACAACCCATTGATAATGAAAGTAGGTATCAAGGCACCAAGTACATTCTACAAGTGTGAAAAAGGGTGTTGAGGTCGAACACTTGAAGAATCCATCTATCAGGAGACATTGATGTATTCCCAACTATTTATGGCAAGAGAACCTTCAACTGATGATTTCAAGCCTCTAGTTACTCACAGGACTCTATGTCTCATTTCCATAATAAATGAGTTGAAGTTTATAGAAGGAGACCCGTTGAAAGGAGAGCATTAGGGCACATCTCATCATTCAGCACGAGGTATAAATAAATAACTTAATAGTTAGGAGGATCTTATATGAATATGATTTTTATAGACCAATGACCCTATGTGTCCCTCACATGCACCAGATGCAAGTAGTACACAAAAGAGACCCTTTGAATAGCATCCAATAAGGAAACTTATCGACAAAGGCATGGAAACCACCAATAAGGCTAATGGAATCCAAGAAATTGCATGAATCCAAATGTGTGAATATATTTATTTTCGTCGAACATAAGATAAACCCCCCAGTCAACGGCCAATGAGGAAATGTCATATACTAGGTTCAAGGTTATCTACTCATAACGAAAGTAGGACTAGGGTGCATGGTAGGACTATAGCTTCATGTGACTCTCAGATACAATGATGGTATGGACGACATGAAAAGTAAAGAGTTATGAGAAATGGTTGACATAGTCTTATAGACTTCCTTTGAAAAAGAGCACGAGACATACGTATAACTCAGGCAACATAGAATGATGATAAAACTTTGTGATGCAGGAGGCATTGCTAGACTTTCCCTAGGGACTTGAAGAATAAATAGTTAGAGGAGTAAACTATAAGTAACGAGATTAACTTGCTAAGTTCATGCTGAACCCAAACTTTGGATGAAAATGGGCTCAAAATTTTGTTCTCTATTCAAAGGAGACATGATGGTTTCCGAAATGAGATAATATTCTCTTCCCTCCCATCTTTTTGTTTTTTGATAGGTAAAGAAATGATATGATATAGGAGAAAAAATGAGTGTCATGAGTAAGAAACTAGTTCCAAGTAGTGGAAAATACCTAGTCTCAATGAAAGGAAGTGTATGCGAGGCAAGGACACTCGGGGGAATGTTTATGCTAAGGGTACAAGGTGTCAAGCTACAAAGGATATACAGAATGGATTTCTTGGCTCGTTATGCAAATTGTTGATATAAAAGGCTTATAACGAGAAAGAGAGAAGAGACAATAGGCTCAATAATGCAAGCAAGATGATGGAATGAAAATACAACTTAACTCCAAAACTATCCTTTTTCATATATTTAGTCCCCTAGGCCTTAAAAAGTATAAAAAATAATAACCAGGAGAACTCTTCTAGCCAATGGTGACTAGAGTATTCCTTTTTCGTAAGTAGTCTACTTGTTCTAGAAAATAGTTAAAATTATACAAAATAGGTGTTTGTTCAAATTCATTTAACGAGTGTGAAAGAGAGAAGTTCACTTGGAAATGTTTTCAATTTTTTGGGACTAAGAAAATATCTTAACCAAGACTAGGGGGGATTCACATAGGTAATGATCAAAATGATTCTGGGTATGAAAATGGGGTTCGAATGAAAATTCATGTCAAGACTATAAGGAACTCTTGGTCCTATGGAATAAATTTTGTATGGGCACCAAATGACACAAAGTTTATAAATAGGGCACCCATGTTTGGTAAGCCTCTGCCACTTACTAACAACACTTCTAGTAGTAGTGGGATAGTTCAGTGTCGCTAATAAATGGGTTTTTACCTAGAGGATATGAATCTTAGACATAGGATCAACATGTAGTGTTAACTTCAACAAATGGAGACACTAGTGAGGATTCATGTATTGCTCCAGGATGACTCAAGAATCGAGATAAAAAACAAAATCCTAGGCCAACTAATAATCATAGAAAACATCGAAATAAAGAAAAAAGGTCAATGCATGCAAACATGATATAGTGGATGAAAAGGGGCCTCCCTCACTAGAGTAGGTATGTATCTCCCAAGAGGGGCCTAAGTTTCCCTTGAAAAGATTGGATGTATTAGAATCAGTTATAAGGGCCCTCATGGGATTAACAACACAGTCAGTCAGATCCCTCGAGAGAGATAATCGTCCATAAAGTTTGTGTGATGCTTGACCCTTATCTGACTCAGGATACATGTAGAACAACTCATGCAAGTAACCTATGTGGCTACATATGTCAAGAAACTAGAGTCACCACAATATAACCAATGCATAGGTGAACAGTCGCAAGTCTGGTCCACCATCTGGGTAGGGTAACAAAGCCTGAAATATTGAAAGCATTGCCTCTCATAGAAGTAAAGGTACTAGCAATACCCCCAAATACAAATATAACCCCATAAATATATTTGACGCTAAGAATGTATTAGTGATCTATCTCTGTATCCAACTTTGCGTGACCTTGTACTTAACTACGATGTGAGTGGAGCCTCTTGATGTCACTGATTACACAATGGGTTTCACCACTCCCTTCTCAGACACATATGTTTAGTTTAATATCCTTGGATAATATTACTCACAATATCCTATTCCAAGGTTGTATGTCCTATGCTTATGTGTGTACCCTGAAAAATAAAATGATTTCTAATAAATTTTAATTAATTAGCATTAATTTTAATTGCTTATTCTTAATCAACAGGTGTGGTCACGAAACTAATGGTATTACAACTCATCATATAAAAAGAAGAAAATATAAAAACACTGCTAAGTAATAGCCTTGAATTTTAAATATATGGTATGCTTCCAAATGAAATATTTCCAATGCAATCTCTATAATTTCAATGAAATGCAATATCTCCACACATGTCAAACTTAATGCAATTTAATCAAAAGTTCAAATGCCATAATGTAAATAAGCAAATATTTTTGTATTTTCGATATAAAGAAAAGAAAATGTAAGGACTGAATAGCAACATCCCAGGAAGACCCTACTGTAAGAAACAATAAACAAGCCAAGTAGGACACCAATAAGCAAACACTCATACCAATGTGCCAGGACAACCAATGAAAAAGATGAAAGAAATATGCCCAAAAATTCAACAAAAAAAGTGTTCATATCACTCTCCAGGCACTTAACGATAAGAACAGGGACCCAAGAAGACTCAACAACCAACCAAACTCACCCAACAAACACCAAAATCATCTAGAAATAATAAAGAAATGATGTATGTGACTGTTTGAACAAAAATAACATATATACACTCCCAAAAGCAAGACATCTCGCATATATACATGTCTGTTAAGGCAAAAATTGTCTATATGAAGCAAAACAATGCCAGGGAAAGGGTTAAGCCAAGAATCTCAAATGCAAGGTAAAAAACATGCGACAAGGAAACTCAGACTAACAGAGAGAAAGTCAAGGAGAAAAACACTCCAAACCCCCAAAAAAGAGATCAATCCCCAGTATGGTCGTCAATTTTTCTATGAATAAAATCTCTCTATGGAAAGGGGTAAACCACAAAAGACGAAATGACATGCAAAAATCAACTCTAATACCAAGTATGCTAAATAAATGAAATGCTAAAAGCACAAGGCTAAGATCCTACCTCGTCCAGACATTTGAACAAGACCACCATTGAGCACATGACCCAAATATTTATACCTGCAACTTGTCCTTAAAAACCAAGATACAGAAGCATATGGTTATAATATATAATGTTATCATATAGATTAGGATAATCCATTAACATACATGACAAATACGCCCATGGAATAATAACTCAAATATTTGCAAGATATCAATTGGACGAAAAAAAACTATTTATATTGAAATAATCAGCAGAAGTACATATGTGACAAACTTCTATAACGACACATATCATAACCGAGAAACTAAGTCCCTCGAGTCAGGCCTTCACCACTTCAAGCCTCCACAGAAGGAAAGCTAATATATAAGATTCCATGAGGCTATTCATCATAAATAAGGAAGATCTTTTGGGTTGAACAAGGAGTTCATACTTTCAAGGACGAAGGGATGCAAACTCAATATGAAGTGAAATTTCTCCAGAGTGTCTTTTCTCTCAAAGTTGAATTGTTTCTTTTTTTCAAGGCTTGGATATGGCTCAATTTATATCCTTCAAATAAAACTAAAGGGACGATTCATAGAATTTCTAGTATATGGAAGGTCAAGGATCATGGATCTCATGAAATGGCATGGAAACCCGACATAATTTTTAATTTTGAGCACGAAAATCGATGTACATGGGATTTAGTGGAGCAACCTTAGTATACGCTTGTTCTATAAATGATAGGGCATGTATATGTGGAAAAAAATGTTTTTTTGTCTCTGGAATGAACAAAAAGGGAAATTCAAGTCTTCATAGGGAAATGGAAGTTCATCCAAACAAGTTAAGTGGAGTGAGGAAAAAATTGTTCTAACAATGTGTTTATCTCCCATAGTGTACAATTGGTGTGCAACTATTCTGGTGAATTTGAAGGATCAATTACTCAAGTGCAGGTTGGGATATCAAAAACTGTTTTTCTATGGGTCCATACTGTTATCTTTATTTTTTGAGTGGGTTCCTACATCGTGTCCATAGAATTTTGTGCCAAAAGATGTTGTCAGGGATCCAACAATGAAGAAATGGACATATATGCTATCACGACTCGAGGGGGAGGGGGGGGTTCACAATTTAATTTTGATTCCATTTTCTTTTGATGGTGGGACTGACAAATAATGGTGTTGGATGATTATGCATATCATGGCATCAACTATTGTGGTGATCCTGATATGGTTCTCCTTGAGGGGGAAGGGTTTAATGATGAGCTTGTTAAGAAAGATAAATTTGCACTGTTTTGGGGATTTTTTATGAATATTATGGATGCTTTTGTGATTTTGTTATATATAGATTTTTTTGTGCGTAACATAACAATTTTTTATTCATTTGTA
>JZKD02S1672753.1:1196172-1233723 GCA_000966675.3 Picea glauca
TTCTATCATTTAACATTACTCATGTTAAGAGGGAAATTAATTCAATGGATGATAGGTTAGCTGTATTTTCAACATCTTCTACTTGACAAATTCTACCTCAAAGGCCTCATTGTACTTCTCAATATTTATATCGTCCTTACATTCTAGACAATGTAGAATCATGGAAGGTTTTCCCTAATGACGAGAGCATTTGTGATTTCATACAAAATGAACATTTTAATCCTCAGGAAATCATATCTATTGAATATGACAAATTTCCAAATGGCTTGACTCCTCTTTAAAGTTCATTTTCATCGAGTGATGTGAGCAACAAATACACACGTAAGGAAGTGGAGTCAAAAAGGAAGGTGGGTGATACCATTTATTTCAACCTTGGGAACTTTGAATCTCCAAACATGGATAAACTAGGTGCCCAATGTTTCGACAAAGAAAAGGACAAATTCACAGAAATACTAAGTGAATTTTAAGATTTTTTTGCAAGGTCATACAAGGATCTTTGTGGTTTTGATCCTTCTCTTATACAACATGTCATTCCTATCGAGGGGATAAACCAAGTGAGGAAAAAATGAAGACCCATTAACCCCGCACTTGAGGCTACTATTAGAAAAGAGTTGGAAAATATTTTGAAAGTGTTATCACACTAAATTTTATTGGGTCTTTTAGTTTTTTTTCAATCTTTTTTTAAGCCTTAGATTTTAAATTTTTTTTTAAAGTCTCATTCCTTTAAAATTTATTTTTGGTAGGACCCCTTAGATAATTAAAGTTTTTTATTCTTATCTCTAGTTTGATCCTCAAATTGATTTTTGATAGTTGAACCATTTTTAGCTCATGACTTATTTTTGTCCCCTTCATGACTTGTCCCTAGGTCGATCCCTCCCATGACTAGATTGATGTGACACACCTTCCTCCTCACTCATGATCTCGTAGGCATGCCTCATTGTCTTTTCTTACCTGTCCAATCACGTTTTGAAGTGGATGCATTGCCTACTCATCAGGCAGTTCCGTAGAACCTATCATGTTCATCATACTTCCACCTCAAGTCATGATTTCCATGACTGAGGTCATGTCCCTTGTTTTTAGTTCCAAAAGTCAGCTAAACATTGCTTCAAAGATCTTGCATTTATGATCTTGGTAATGGTTTCTAATTTTTAAAAACTCAATAGTGTTTCATTGTGCAAATTCACAATTTCTGATCAAGCGACAACATGTCAACCAAATCCGATGCTGAGAAAGATTCCAGGGATGAAGTTTTCTCAATTTCATCCTGAGATTATGTTGAATATCTCAATAGGTTTCTACTCCACAACTATCCCATGTTGCCTCCTCTACATATTAATTTTCATATGAAATTTGTTCTCTGGTTTTTGGTTTGTTGAGCTTGCACAGTAGTAAGGGACCCGTATTTGCATGGTAGCCTTGTCTTTTCTCTTTTTCAGACCTGTAAACTTCCTTGCTCATATCTATGGTCTGATTACTGTTGTTTTCTTTAACCATTGAAATCACAAGCCTGTAAATATCCTATCCTTTGTGTATGTGTTTCACTACCAAGAGGCGCTACTCAAACTCTATGTTTTCCTTGCTTCCTTTCACCTCGGAGTTTGGCATTTTTACTCAATTGCCGAGGTCCAATTTTGGTTTACCCCCTCACTGTCTACACTCACAAATACCTGTATAAGCCTAAGAGTGTAATTCCAAAGGTCAATCTTGGATTACTAATCAACAGTCTGTTTAAAAAGGGTCAACATTGTACATTTGAAGCCTGATTCAAAGCTTTTATGGTCATTACCATCCTTAAGCCTTTTAAAAACCCTCATTTTGATCTATGGAGACTCCTCAATCGAGGAAGACACACAAAGGTGGAAAGGTGGTTAGGACAGAACCGGTGGACATGCATCTTTTTTATACAGAACCCATGGCAAGAGAGGCCTTTCAAAGAGTAGGGTGCCTTTCTTTCTGTCAGAACATCCAGAGAGGCCATCCAGAGGTAGAAATATAGTTTACATTACAGTTTCATGGTACGAAAACCAAGGTTTGAGATTTAGAGTTTGAGGTGACTGAAGCCTCTATCTTAGTTGCAATAGGAATTCCCCTTTCAGGTGAAAAATGGTTCAAATCCATGGCTTTGAGTTCATCCTATGAAAAATATCTTTTTAAACTTGAATATCAAGGCAATGATTTGTCCAAAATTATGTCAAGGAGTCAATTGATTGAACAATTTGACAGATTATTGAAGATCATACAGAGATATTTTACTTGTGAAGTGAGATTTAACACATTGTTCCAGTACCATATAAGGATGTTGCTACATTTTACTGGTAAGGTTGAGATGAATATTCCTTATTACTTGTTGAGGAGTATAGGTAATATGTTAGACATGATGCAAGCTAAATCTAAAGATGTGGATTCTAGCCTTTTCCACTCTCGATTAATCAAAATGCTAGTCTTTGAGGAATTGGGTAAGAAAGAGATTTCATGGGGGAATTTTATTGTTACCTCTCATTTCAAGTTGGATTTAGCACCAACTCCTTAATCATAGAAGGAAATTCCTTTGTCACCCACTAGTGCTACTAAAGCAGGGACCAGTAGGAAGAGAAAGGGCAGAGCCCCTGTTCAAGTTTCAGAGATTAGCAAGCAGGTCATAGAAACTGAGGAGGAAGTTTGTCCTTATCCACACAGAGATTTTTCACCACCTCCTCCACCAGGGTTAGAAGATATTCATTCTTCTAACAAAGCTACATCCAAGAAAGGGAAGAAGATTCTCTTTCCCTCTTCTCCTCCAACAGTCAAAATCAAGGGTAAAAGACCTTTCACAAGGTCATAAATTCCTAAGGAGGTTTTCAAAGAGAAGTCTTTACCAGAAACCCCTATTCAAAATAAGAAAGGAAAAATAATTGAAAATCCTGTGGAGGAGAAATAAAAAACCCTTATTCAAAGGAAGAAGGGTAAAGGTAGTTTTAAGCCTACTGATGGGAAACAAGAAACCCCTGTACAAAAGAGTAAGGGTAAAGTTACTAAAATACCTTCGGAGAGGAAAGATGAAACCTCTGAAAAATACATTGAGAATCCTATTGAAAGAAAATATGAAACCCCTGTACAGAGAAAGAAGAATAAAAGTAAAGCCATCAAGGAACCTGATGAGGTAGACAAGACACTTCCCATGTAGGAGGAAGAGGACTCTGATAAAAAACCTATTTATACTGTGCATGCCATTGTTCCTCCTGATAGTCAGACCTACAAAAGACTTATCAAGAAGCTTAGAGATGCAAGAAAAGAAATATCTCATCTTAAATAAGAAGATAAGGTCCACTTGGCTCAGATGAAAGAGCTCATGGATGGCTAAAATCACACCCTTGACTTGGCAAGGTTTGTAGCAAGAAAGTCCCAACCCCTTCATAGATAGTTAAAGAATATTTATAGGCAAAACAAAGTCTTTCAATCTCATAATAGGAAGCTAAAGGTTGAGTTGAAGAACTTTCAAGATGAGGTAGCCCAAAGAAATTTACAGGTGTTTGTTGAAGCTTCCATTGAGGATGACAAACTAGCAGCTAAGGAGAGCACAAGTACATAGAGGAATCCTATCAATGCTAAGAAGAAGAAGTTTGCTATGTCAATTGAAGATCCTCTTTCTACCAGAAAGATTGTGAGGTTAAGTATCAAAATGAAAAAATAGCTAGTAAAATGTAAGCCCTATTTTTTAGGATGTTTCCTTTTTGGAGGTTAACTAATATGCAAATATTATCTCTGTCATCTATACAAGCTTCTAAGCATTTAACTATATGGGTTTTGATTTTTTTCTAATTGCTAGTTTCCCCCAGTGGTAAAAGTCACTACCTATTGTACAGTCAAGGCACCGAAGTAAAATGGTTTTGTCATCATGAAAAACCACAAATTGATTGGCACATGTTCAAGGTTGAAGGTGCTGGGTTTGTGGAAATGCTCCCCAAACTTGCACATAGTTGTAGCGTAAGTGGAACTACCTAATGCCACTACCTAATATTGGGAATAGAATAGAGTTGGCACATAGATGCAGCGTAAGTGGCACTACCTCATATTTGGCAAATTTTTCCTTACATGCGCAACATAGTGGTGCTACCTAATGGCGCTACCCAATATTTCACAGAGAGTAAAGGTTTGCACACAGGCACAACACATGGGCACTACCTAATATTTTACAGAGAGCAGAGTTTGTACACATATGCAGTAGAGTGGTGCTACCTACAGGCGCTACCTTTTCTCCTTGTAGTGCGCTACCCAGATTTTCTACCCAAGGAAGATTCCAACAAACACCAAGGATCTAGGAGGACCAAGCTAACAACTTTTGGATTAATTGATGATGGAGAAGGATGGAGAAACAACAGCTGGCATCATCAAGAAAACCACATGCTTTGAAAGACACATGGAACACAAGGAGTTGTGCAGCAAAAGGGAATCCAATTAGTTTGAAATTCAGTTGGATTAGTCACCAACATTTTTCTGTTTTATAGCATAGGTGGTTAGATAAGTTGTTAGAGAAAATAAATGTTTAGAGATTTTCAAGGGAAGGAGGCCATCTTGTATATCCAGTTGTTTCCTCCCTTTTTTTTATAAATAGATAGATCAATTTCTTTAGTAGGTTCAGATGGTTGAGCAAGGCTCCCTGATACTGTAATATTTTGAGGAAGTAACTATGATCTAGTGATGTACTAGACTTAAGACTTTTTTACTAGTAGAAATCAACTTCTCTTTCAGCTTATTTTCTTTTGATGCTAAATGCTCATGCTTTGAATGATTCACATGAATGATTGTGGTCATGTTGTGATGGATGTTTTATCATTATGTTATCATGATGTTTATTTAGCTTCCAATTTTCTCAGTTCAAGAAGATATTGTGTTAAGAAAAATTCCTCAGGAACATTATCATTTGAGTCCTTTTCCATTTGACCCTTTAAGAACATTATCATTTGAGTCCTTTTCCATTTAACCCTTTAAACACCATTACATTCACTTATAGCTTGATGGGTACTAGGATTGTATTCCATGGAATATAAAGGTGACTCCTAGTGCTAACATTCTTGGCACCATTGCCAAGAAATGATTTGAAGACTTTTCCCTGGAATTAAAACGACACAGTATTCTAGTTCTAAAGATGCATTAGACTTCAGTATTTTGAAGATTGCAGCCTGCTCCTGGTGAATCCATTGTTTCATCTATGGCACCTAAAGGCAGATATGCAAGATCAAATTCACAGCTAGCTTTGGTTCCACCTGAGGTTAACCTAGAGAAGACAATCAAGAAGGGAAAAGATTCTCAAAAAAAAATTATGTTGCTGCTACAAGTGCTTCTGGTTAGTTGCACGATTCCACTCTTGATACTCCAGCTGTTTTATCAAGCAATATTCCTTTATCTTCTGCTGAAGTATCATAAAAACTTGATTTTGATTAGTTTCCTGTTGAATACTCTTCCTTTGAAAATGAATTCAAAGAAGAAAACATTGATATATTCTCTTCCCCTGATATTGAGAAGTGTTTCAGTCTTGATAGTTTTGAATATTTCCCTACTTTAGGTTTTGCTACACTTCTTTCTATTAAAACTTTTGTTGCCAAAGAAGTAGGAACTTTATCTCCCTCTCAGACCTTACAATCCTCTTCCAAGACTCAGCCTGTTGTTGTGAAGACTGAAACTCCCCCTTCATCTATTCTTTGTTCTCCTAATCTGCACAAAGCCAAGTCTCCTTCTCCTCCTTGTTCACCTATGATCCAAAATCAAATGGCAATTGTTAATCCCCCTGCAAATAGGATGGATCTTGGATCATTGTACTACATCATCGAATTTGGATCTTTGAAAAGGAAAGAAGGAGAGTTTGTCTTTGACTTTCCTAAAAGATTTAACAAAATGTACAAGAAGATCCCTGATGAGATCAAACCCAACGAAACCATGGAAAAAATCAATTATGCCAGTGAATTTGATTCTGAATTCTGCCTCCATTTGAGAGAAAGAAGGTCACCTTCCTTGGCTCACAGGCAATATGTTGCCTTAGAGGTAGAATCCAACATAGTGGCATCAGATAAGCTCAGGGGGAAATATGATAGCGATAGGAGAAAAAACAAAGTTGAAGCTTCAAATTCTAATTTCTCTATTGTCCATTCTCGAGTAGATGAGCTAACCAAATTAGTAAACTCTCTTTCCAGTGAATCTGAGAAATTAAAATCAAAAGGGAAACAGACATATAGAAATTCGGAAAACAATGATAATATAGGTAACTAAAGGAGACCAAATAATTCTCCCCAAATATTTCCTAGAGATTCTAGAAACAGAGAGAGAGATGATCAGAGGGTACAAGATCCTTTGCAAAATAATTTAGTGCTTGATGAAGAAAAAGAGGAGGTAGAAGTTGATCCCGAGATCCACTACTTAGGTGATACATCCCCATCCCCACACTTGACTCAATCCTCTTATGAGAAATGTTTAATGGATATTCAAATTAATGAGTTAAGCAAGGGAGAGAAAGAAAAGTAAAATGCTAGTAGATATAATATGAGATCTAAGAAGAATGAAGAAAAAAATGATGCCACTAATCAGCCTGTTCAAAAACAATATTATGCCAAAGCTGTGACAGTGAGCACCAAGGAAAAAGACTCTCAAAACCCACAAGTTCTGATCAGAAATCCTTTTCCTAAAACTAAAAAGATCCTAAAACCTTGTTCTTCTTTCAGTTTTGAAAATGAGATCCGGAAAATAAAGATCCCTGTACCATTTTTGGAGTTGATAAAAAATGAATAATTTAAAAAATACCTATGCAAAATGCTATAGCTTGAATCATCTTCAAATGCCACTAATTCAATAAATCTGCAAGATGAAAAACCGACAGTGATTTTAGGTCCTTTGATAGAAGATAGAGATGACTCATCCCCACCTTTCTACACCTCACTGAATATACATGATAAGGTGCTACACAATTGTCTCATGGATTCAGGGGCATCCCACAATCGTATGCCAAAATCTGTTATGGATGAACTTGGGTTAGAAGTCACAAAGACCTATCATGACTTATATTCTTTTGACTCCAGAAAATTCAAGTTTCTTGGAGTCATTAAGTGTATGGTGGTGACCTTATTTCAACTGCCCAAGAAGAGTATACTTATGGATATCGTAGTTGTTGATGTTCCCCCCAAGTTTTCCATGCTCTTGTCAAGATCTTGGATAAAAAGACTTCGGGGAACCTTGCAGATGGATCTCTCTTATGCTATTATTCCTATTTTTGGGGGAGAGCATAGAAGACTTTATAGGGAATATCAATTGGATTACATAATTAGTGATGAAGAAAATCCCACCAATCACCCTGTTTTTTCTTTTGATACACATCTGGGATCTAGTATTTTGCAGCTCACTGATGCTCCTGAAGCCCCTTTAGAAATAAAAAAAAAATTCCATCAAATTTTCTGAAGAGCCTCCTCTAACCACTTATGTATGGAAAATGTTTTTTGATGGAGCCTCTTCCAAGGAAGGTATTGGTGCTGGGGTGATATTTGTCTCACCAACTCAAGAAACTATATCTTTGTCATATAAACTAGAATTTGAAACTACTAATAATGTGGCAGAGTATGAGGCTCTTGTCTTGGGGTTGAGGGAAGCTAAATACATGGGGATATAAGAGTTATCGGTATTAGGGGATGCTGAATTGATAGTACATTAGATTTAAAATCTTTTTCAAACAAAGCATCCCAGGCTTAGATCTTACAGAAATGAAGTGTGGGATTTGGTGGATAGTTTTTTCTCTACTTTTAAGATATCATTCGTTCCTAGAGAAGAGAATACCATGGATGATTCTTTGGTTGTATCAACAAGAAACTTTAGAATTCCTATACCACCAAAAATCAAGTATGATGTAGAAGTCAAATACAGGGCTTCTATACCGGGCAATGTAAAATATTGGAAGGTGTTTGAAGATGATTTAGAACTTAAAAATTTTCTTGAGACTGTTGATGAATTTTTTTCATTACACATTGATCAGGATCATGATTCAGAAGTCACTCCTCATGCTGATGTTTTCCTAAATAAAATTTCTAATAATCATATTGTGAAGCTGCCTAGTAATCATATACCAAAGTGACTGGTTCCTTTGGAAAGATTATATGATGGGAATGATGCAGCATTGAAAGGGAAGGTATCCACTAATGATGCAGATATAACTGAGTGCAATGTGGGCACTGAAATGGATCCAAAATATGTCAAATTGTCAAGCGGCCTATCAGAAGAGAAAAGGGAAGAATATACTAAGTTGTTAAAATAATTATTTGATGTATTCACTTGGACTTATAAAGATCTCAAAACTTATGACACAAGCATAATAGAGAACAAGATCCCATAAAAAAAAAACACAAAACCCTTCAGGCAAAAGTTGAGGAAAATAAATCCTACGTTTCATCCTGTCATGGAGAAAGAAGTTAAGAATATTTTAGATGAAAAATTTATCATTCCGTTGAAGTATTTTGAATGGGTAGCCAATTTGGTCCCAGTAAGAAAAAAGAATGGAGAAATCAGACTTTGTGTTGATTTCCAAAATTTGAACAGAAGCTTAAAGAAGGATAATTACACTTTACCCAAGATGGAGCATATATTGCAGAAGGTGATAGGAGCAGCCAGGATGTCTATGGTCGATGGATTTTTTGGACACAATCATGTCTCTATTCTTCTAGAAGACAGGGAGAAGACAAGCTTTACCACTCCTTGGGGTACATTTATGTACGCCAAGATGCCCTTCGGTTTGATGAATGTAGGGGCAACTTTTCAGCGAGCTATGGACACAGCATTTATTAGAGAAAAGGATAATTTTGTTGTTATCTTTTTGGACGACATAACAATGTATTCTCAGTTTGATAAAGAACACTGTGATCATTTAAGAAAGGTTTTCTTGAAATGCAAAAAATTTGGCCTTTCTTTGAATCCGAAAAAATCATTGTTTGCCATGGAAGAAGGAAAATTATTGGGGCATATTGTGTCAGTTGAATGTGTAAGGATTGATTCCAGCAGGGTTGAGGCTATACAAACATTGTCACTTCCTAGATATAGAAAAAGAGGTACAATCTTTTCTAGAAAAAATCAATTTTTTGAGAATATTTGTGTCAAATTTTGCTCAGTTAGTTAAGTATATCACGACCATGCTGAGGAAGGATAGTGAAATCAAATGGACTACTGAGGCCCATGATTCTTTTGATCAGGTAAATAAATCCTTGACTGAAGCCCCGGTTCTTGTCATCCCTGACTACTCCGAGGACTTTCTTATTTTTTCTTTTTCCTCTTTTGATACAGTAGTAGCAGTCCTATTGTAGAAGAATGTTGAAGGCTTAGAGAAGCCCATTTCCCTTTTCAATAGGGCATTGATAGATGTTGAACTAAAATATGAAATAATGGACAAGCAAGATTATGCATTGGGTAAAGATCTTATGTCCTTTAGAGTTTATGTCTTGCATTCAAGATTTAATGCTTATGTCCCATCGACTGTTGTAAAATAAATTCTTATTCAGCCTGATATAGATGGAAAAAGAAGCAAGTTGATTGCTAAACTACTTGAATTAGATTTGGAGATTAGGCCCACAAAATTGGTTAAAGGCAAGGGTTTAGCCAAGCTCTTAGATGAATCAAATTGCTCAGCATTGGGGGTGAATTTCATCAACTCATGTTCAGAAAATTTGCAGGCTGAGATAACTGATAAAGGTCCTCAAATCGTCTCTACATTGGAAAATTGCAGCTGGTACAAGGACATTATATTTTGTCTGCAAAATTTACATCCTCCAAGTGGTATGGAAAAGAACAAGGTGAGAGCCTTAAAACTCAAATCAATATAGTATTTCCTTGTTGATCAAGTTTTGTATTAGAAGGATCCATTAGGAGTGATTTTGAGATGCTTGGACCCCCAAGAAGCCCAAAAGATCATGTATGATTTCCATGATAGTTTATGTGGGGGCATAATTATTGGAGAACCACGGCATACAAGATCCTCAGGGATGGGTACTTTTGGCCAAGTTTGTTCACTGATGTTTGTGCTAAGATCAGAGCCTGTGCTAAGTGTCAGAAGTTCTCCAGAAAGCAGCATCTTAAGTATTTTCCATTAAAACCTATGGCAGCCTCAGGACCCTTCTAGCAATGGGGTCTTGATTTTATCGGGGAAATCCATCCTACTTTTAGTGGTCAACATAGATGGATCTTGAATGCTATAGATTAATTTACTAAATAAATTGAAGCTATTCTCACAAGGAATGCTTCACACAAAGTGATCATTGGTTTCTTGGATGACATCATCACAAGGTTTGGGTGTCCTAATAGAATCGTCACTGATAATGAGGAATCATTCAAGGCTGAGAAGGCTGAGACATTGATTCAGTTCTATGAACAGTTTGGGATCACTTTGATTCATTCCACCTCTTACTATTCTCATGGAAATGGGCTTGCAGAATCCTTGAACAAAATTATTATAAAGATCATTAAAAATCTGTTAAAGGATAACAAAAAGGCATGGGATTCGAAATTCAAATTTTCTTTATGGGCTGACAAAGTGATAGTGATAAGGTCGTTGGGACTTTCGCCTTTCCAATTGGTATATGGAGTTGAGGCAGTTTTTCCTTCTCAACTTGCCTTACCTGTGGATAAATTCTTCCAGTATTATCAAGGGGAACCGGATCATATGATCAGAAGGATTCAACAGCTGGTTGAAGTGCAGCAGACCCGTGAGCAGCTTGTATACAAAGAATTTGACCATCAACTGAAGATCAAGCAGGCTTTCGACAAAAAGGTGAACAAAGAGGATTTTCAATTGGACGATCTGATGCTCAAGTGGGATGCACTAAAGCAAGATAAAGGAAAGCATGGTAAATTTTAATCTTTATGGACCGGTCCTTTCAAAATCTCCGAGGTATTCTCTAATAACACTTTCAAGTTGCAGAATATGGATAATGAAGAGGTTTTTGGTGGCCCTGTCAATGGGCATTTCCTGAAAAAGTAGTTTTCTTGAGACTTGAGTGGCTCTTCATGTCATTGTAAATATCATTTTATTTTTATTTTTGTTTCAATAACTGACCCCGTAGCCCTAGGATAAGGCACAAAATCTACTTCTTGGCAACCTGCAGGGGGCATGCCATCCCCTATGGAGCCAATGTTATCACACTAAATTGCCTTGGGACTTTTAGTTTGTTTTCAATCCTTTTTTAAGCCTTAGATTTTAAATTTTCTTTTAAAGTCTCATCCCTTTAAAATTTATGTTTGGTAGGACCCCTTAGATGATTAAATTTTTTGAGTCTTAGCTCTAGTTTGATCCTCAAATTGATTTTTGATCCTTGAACCATTTTTAGCTCATGAATTATTTTGGTCCCCTTCATGACTTGTCCCTAGGTCGATCCCTCCCGTGACTAGATTGATGTGACACACCTTCCTCCTCATTCATGATCTCATAGGCATGCCTCATTGTCTTTGCTTACCTGTCCAATCATGTTTTGAAGTGGATGAACTACCTACTCATTAGGCAGTTCCGTACCGCCTATCATGTTCATCATACTTCCACCTAGAGTCATGATTACCATGACTGATGTCATGTCCCTTGTTTTCAGTGCCATAAGTCGGTTAAATATTCCTTCAAAGATCTTGCATTTATGAGCCTTGGTAACGGTTTCTAATTTTGAAAAACTCAATAGTGCTGCACTATGCAAATTCACAATTTATGATCAGGCGACAACATGTCAACCAAATCCGATGCTAAGAAATATTCCAAGGCTGAAGTTTTCTCAATTTCATTCTGATATTGCATTGAAGATATCAACATGTGTCTATGTTACATGTCAATATTACTCAACTGGATAAGTGTTGCATGTTCCTCTCAACTGTCGTAAGTGTCGCATGTTCCTTACTACTTTCACAAGTGTCGCAAGTTGTTCACAAGTGTCACAAATGTTGTTCAAGCATACTTCCATAATAACGACAGTAAGGAGGCACTTAAGACATCTCATACACTTGATTTGGAGGAGGGAAAATGGTTAACTGAAGTCAAGGAACTCTTATCACCTGAAAGGAGCCCTTAAAACATAGTTTTGAAGGAGAGCGCTCACCCGTGCCATCCTTAGGAGCGCTGGCACTCCCCCACAAGCTACTGGGGAGTGTTATAACAACAAATCACTTCTTTGAGAGAGTGCTACCCTTAGAGCGTTGGCGCTCCCCTTGAGCATCCTAGGGAGCGTTATAGCACCCTTATGCCCCTTTTGAGGGAGCGCTATCTAATTTGAGGTAGTGGTTGGCCCGTTGAGGAGAATAAGGGGAGGATCTCTCAAGTTTAGAAGGTAGTTGCATTCGAATTCTCCGTTCCATCATGAGATCCCTGATCTAAGGAGGGGATCCCTCAACTTATTCTAAAGATAACTCAAGAGGTTAAGCTTCTCTTAACCTATATAAGCAGGCTCTATGGTGGTGAAAAGGGGGAAGAATTGCTAGCATGAAACCTATGATCTCATAGGAAACACACATTCAGTAAAAGGAGAGTGATCAGTGAAGATGATATCATCTAGGTTGTGGATCTTTCGAGCAAGGGTTAGACAAAGGGGACTTGACGAAGCTATCACATTCACATCTATGATTGTAAGTACTGCTGTCGTTATTCTCATTAATATGACACGCTTGGCCTGTTTATTTCTAGTTTGTGTTTGATCTTACATGAACTTATCATTGATAGATAGATATGTTTTCAAGCTAATATCAATAGAGTAGGAAGCGTTCATACTTTGTTTGTCTACAGGAATCGTCGAGGAGCGAAGGATTGGAGCTCAACTCGGAGCGTGCAGGGACAAACGTTGATAAAGAGGTACTTCTATTATTCTTCCTTCTCATGTATTAGTTTGTATGGATTTGAAAGGAACTCAGTGTCCACGTTAAGCACTTTTTTCTGTCTTAGAGTTTAGGGTCTAGCTCTTTGAGGTAATCTACCTGTTCGCACAGAGATTTTCCTACAAAAGAAACTGGCGAGTCCATTGGGGAGAAGCCTCAAATCGAAACTTATTATTTGATTTATCCTCATTGACCTTGTCTTACCCCTTGATGGTTTTCAAACCTGGTTCACTCCTTTTTGATTGATTTCATGAGTTGATTGACTCCCTACCCCATCACACTCAGCTTGATTGTCGAGACTGAACTGCAATTTTTGGATTTTTGATACTTTTAGGAGATTTCTAAACCTGGCGCCCCTGTCCCTGTGTTAACAGAGCACCAGCGCTCCCTGAGTGCCTTACACATAGCACTATAACGCTCCTTGTCCTTGACAATAGAGAAACAACCCTCCTTTGGCCAATAAACCTTCCAGAATTTCTTTTTTCAGGGTTTTACCTCTGTGTTTCTCTTGCTGGGTCACCTTGTGAGTCAATGCTTTTTCCTTTCCAGCTTTGACATCTGTCTTTTTTGAAGAACAAACATCATGCTGTTTGGATTTTGTAGACTTCTTCACTGTTGTTGTTGAGTTTTTCTGTCATTTGGAGTTTGAAACCCATGCATTGTCTTTCTCTCCTTTTTTGACTGAGCGAAAAACGCTGGTGAAGGTCATTAGAGGCCTATGGATCTTTTCATTTGATTTTAGTTAAGGTCATTGTTCTTCGACATTTCTTTTGGTGTGAAGCTCTTGATTTTTCCTTGGTTGTTTCTTTTCTTTCGCTTCTTGTTCTGATCACAATGAGAGGGTGTATTGTTTGTATGATTCTTGCTTGTGTTGGTCTGATTTTCATTCATCCAAGGAGATAATTAGCAAGATGAGCATTGTTTTGAATTAATCATTATTCATATGCAAACAATAAAAAAGCATCTTCATGATTGATTGTGCATGTCAGAAGGTATCTCAAAAGTTTTAGCATCACATCAGGATTTGATTGAAGAAAATTTGTTTGAGGACATTCCTTATTAGTTCTTGTTAGTGAAAATAACTCTCTCTCTCTCCCTTAGATAGATTTTCATCGAAAAGAAATGACTGCTTATCATCTTTGATGCATTTTTGGGACTAAGTCATAATTCCATTCGTTTCACTTCCATGCACCCCTTTTGAGTAAAGAATATCTATAAAATGAATGCTAATTAAAAATTATCTAGAACTTTTTCTTTTCTAGGATCGTCCACCAACAGTAGACTAGGCTTAGAACTTTGGATTAGGCTATGAGCATAACTCTCCAAAGTTTCCAAAACAAACATTAGCATTATGAGTTAGGGAGAGTCAAATCCAATTATCGTATAAGTCTGTCTAGGATACCCCTCTCACACAGGGGTTACACACGAGGTCACATTCGGGTGAGCTATGGAGATTATCCCTCCATGGTTTAACTGATTGTGGTGGTCAGATTGTATTATATGGATCACTTAAAGGTAAATCCAAAATTACTGTGTGGAAACCTTTTAGTTGATTTCGGGCTCGATACCCTGCCCGTACGTTCGGATCAGACTGTCGACTGTTCCTGCCCAGGGGGTGACTACGAATTGGTAACCTTAGTGGCCATAATATTTAGGGTCTTACACAAGGTGACAGTGAAGGGAACTCTCACTGTACCTGGAGCAGACATTAGACAAACTCACTCGGGCTCCATTACTGTGTGGAAGCTTGTACCCAGGCGTAAGTCTATTAAGAAGGTCACCATTTTAATTGTTCCACCCTATCCCCGCCCCTTCTTGACTTGATCACGCGACGTTGGATTTCATCACCAACTAGTACAGTCATCGAGAGAAGGTCCTGTTTGCTTGGTTGTGATTCTTATATTCTATTAGCGTATGTTGTTTCTTTTCGGTAGTTGGCCATAGATCTTTTTTTCCGACTCTTTTTCGCCAACATCGACCCTCCACGCCGTTCACGGAGGCTACAGGGACTTCCTCCAGAAAATATGGAAGGAGACACCCCTTTACCCCCTCATTCTATGGAGAAATATCGTCAACAGAGAGAGGTTCAAGACACTACAACTTCCCAGGAAGAACTTCCCACTCCTTTAGAGAATTTTCAAATTGTTTCAGAGTCTCCGGAAGCTTTCCGCATTCTGGAAGGATATGAATGATGTGTCCTCCAACTGAATTCTGCTGGTGAATTTTTCATCGTCAATCCTTCTGACATTTCGACTGGGTCTCATCAAAACCCTTTAGTCGATGACCCTTTTTGGACCGCAGACATTGTTTGAAGTCCACCATGCATGGTGCAGGATCTTTATGGAACAGGGATGGGTTCTGATGCACCTATCTCATACACCGTACCCCTAAACCATTTTACTGGTACCAACGTTTTTACGTCCACACCGCCCGTTCTTCTAATCACATCGTCTGTTGGCCCAAGGTCTACTTTTCCCCTCCAGATGGCCCATTCTACAATAGTCCCTCACATTCTGACTGTTCCTGCCGGTAATGCGGTGGTTAACCAAGCTGCGTTCGACACACCTGTAACACCAATACCTACATCATCACTCCCTTTTGGGTACAGAGCACTGAATGATCCCACTGCCACTACTACCCAAGTTGTATCGGGAAGCTCCATACCTATACAACAACCCGGAGGGACCAGTCTTGGTGGTCCTAATCCACTCAGCGACACCGGCCAGTCATTTACGTCTGGTTCTCAAATTCTGGGAACTCTCCCTCAAGATGGGGGGCATCATCCCACTGACGGACAATTTCCATTTGGAGGACACCCTCATGCTGGGGGGCAACCTCAATCCGGAGCCCACCATCCACCATACAGACAAAATGTTCCCACCACACCCAATCCTTGGAATGCCCCTTTTCCAAGAAATCCACAGTTCTCGACAAGACACAATCCTCAAGATCCACAACAACCCCCTTATGGACAAATGCCAAATCCAACCTATAACCCTCAAAGCCCATCCGGTTATCCTCCGCTCACACATTCTTCTCAAAACACCTCAAATCCTATGTACCCTGGTCAACACCAACCTCATACAAGAGGACCCACCAGTTATAATTATCTGCATAACCCAGTGTATGGTCCTACTGGTGTCCCTATGCCACACCAGCATTACCCACAGGTTAACCGACAGCTACCTTTTCTAGCGACCCTGGACCTTCCAGACTTGTCCCAGTTAACGAATGATCCTATTTATCATTCTCTGGTTTGGCCATCTATTCCAGCTAAACTTCCTTCCGATATCCCAAAATTTGATGGAAAGTCTGGAGAAGACCCAAACAACCACGTGATGACTTTCCATTTGTGGTGTTCATCCAACTCCCTCATGGACGACTCTATACATTTGCATCTTTTCCAACGAACGCTTACGGGTTCCACGGCGAAATGGTATATTGAAATACCACGCGCATCTTTTCATGATTTCAACTCCCTCACCATGTCCTTCCTCACACACTTCCAACTGCCCATTCGATAGGAAACAGGTATTGAACTATTGACCTCCCTTCGTCAGAAAACCTCTGTACACATCTCTGATCATATTTATGAATGGTGATGACGATGAAGGCTAATCAAAGCGGTCATTCCTGACCAATTATTAGCGGAATGGTTCACCAAATCACTGTTACCCCAGATCCCTCGTGATGTTGCCATGGGCAACGTGGTCACTGAGGAAGAAGCTATTGCCCGAGATCAGTACTTAGACTTGGTCTATTCATAGTCCGGTACTCTGTACGAGTTGATACCGAATGCTACCCATTCCACTAATGATCCATCCAAACCATTGTATACCTCGCATGCGGATGGATTTATTAGCTCCGTCAAGACCCAATCTACTTCCCAATCGACTAGAACAATCCAACGGGCCACTCTGACACCTGCTCCGAGTTCGATGGCACCCTATTCTACCCCCCCTCAAAATCAAGTCTCTGAGGTGAATGCGGTCCAATCAACCCCTTCACAAAAACCTGGGGGCAAGAAGAAAGCGAGAAATAAACCAAAGAAAAACAATAACAACGAACAACCAAAAAATCAACCGCAAACCCCTGCTGCCGGGAAACAACCACAACGAAAACCAAAATTCCCATGTCTCATTTGTGGTCATGATCACTACACCCAATACTGTCCACATCGCGATGAAGTGGCAAAGGTCTTTAAGGGAAATTCACAACCTGCTGTGCTTACTCAGCCTTTCCCACAACAACAATCTTTGGTTGCTCAAACCCCCACTCCAGGAGGCAGTTCCAACCAACCCCATGATGAAGCCTCGGAAAGTGCCCACATTTACATGTTTAATGGGGTTAATTTGACTACTTGCACTGTTACATATGACATGCCAGTTAAACCTGATAAGTCTAATACTGCTAACAGTTCTTCACCGGACCCGTTACCATCCTCTGTTAATCCTTCATCTATTAGTCCTCCATCCGGGCCACTTCATATTGATAAACCTTTGTTCGACTCCATTTTACGCCCTCCTAAGAGCACTATTCGGAAGTCTACCTTTAATCCTAGTTCGCGGGCTACCCAAAACTATAACATCATTGAAGATTTAGCTCAAGCTCCATGTGCCATGTCCGCTTTAGAAGTTCTACAAAACTGTCCCAGCCAACGTAGAATGCTCTTAGCTACCATTGGTGCTTTTGATCCTGAGTCATCAAATAACCTCACATTTAATCTATATGATCATCAAGCACGACTCTCCCACCAGCTAGCTTTCCAAATCGATGTTGTTGTTGACAATCAACAAATCCACAGAACTATCTTGGATGAGGGAGCCTTTGCTTGTGTCATGTCTCTAGCCTATTGGAAAGGCTTAAAATCACCTGCCCTTAACAAATCCCCCACGATGTTACGTACTTTTGAGGGGTGAGGTTTTCATCCACACGGACTGCTACAATCCCTAGCCATTCAGTTGGGTGGAAAAACTGTTACCATTGATGTCGAGGTGGTCGATGCCCCCCTCTATTACAACCTACTACTTGGAAAAAGTTGGTTCTATGCTATGACTGTCGTCGTGCAAGACACCAGATATATAAAATATGCAGAACAGAAATAAAATGCTAGAAATGGTAGAATAACAGTAAAATATCCAGCATAATCTTCACAATACACAGAAATGATATATGAAATAGCAATAGAAAAAGCACTTTGATTCAGAAAGAAATGTTCACGAACCTCTTTGAGGGGGCAACCTCCAGTTGAGTAGCGCTCTGTTACAATAATCTCCTAACTAGGGTTCTCATACCCTCACCCCTTATTTATACTAAATATGTCTATTAAGAGAAGCATCTAGAGGAAGATACTTCTAGAAGTGGAAACTTCTATTAGGTCTTCTTACATCCGCCTTATTCTATTTTATTGCAAGGCCTTATTAATATTGACCTTTATTACATCCGAATACATTGATCTAACTATGTGTGGGTTAGGACAACCTTGTCCTCAAGGCTTGAGAGGTGGAAACTGTTGCAGAATGGTAGCTGGTTCCCAAGTGGCATCTGCTGGAGTCATATCTTTCCACTATACTAGCACTTCCTTGATGGTTCTCTGATGCAGGCGATGCTCACACTGGTCCAAAACTGTTTCTGGCTGTAGCCAAATGGATCCTTCTTCAGCTAACTCTGGAAGGTTGGTTTGAATTTGGCACCTGGTTCCAATTACCTTCTTCAAGCATGAAACATGAAAAACAGGATGTAGCTTCGACTGACTGGGCAGAGCTAACTGATATGCGACTTGTCCCACACACTTGAGAACTTTGTAAGGACCATAGAATTTGGGTGCTAGCTTCTGACAATTCTCGGCCTTGAGGGAAGTTTTATTATATGGTTGCAGTCTCAGAAACACCTGATCCCCTTCTGCAAATTGACATTCGGAGAGACCTTGATCTGCTTGCTACTTCATTATATTCTGTGCCATGACCAAGTTCTCTTTAAGGGTACGAAGGATATCCTCTCAGACTATAAGTGTTTGGTCAACCACCTGGACCTTTGAGGTACCCGGTAAGTATGAGAGAACTGAAGGTGGCTTCTGTCCATATACTGCTTCAAAAGAAGTCATGCGAGTGGTTGCATGGTATGTAGAGTTGTACCACCATTCGGCGACGGGTAACCATTGAGCCCATTGGTGTTGTTTTCAGAGGCAAAGCACCTCAGATATGTCTCTAAACACTTGTTGACAACTTCCGTTTGACCATTCGTTTGGCGATGATAAGCTGAGTGGCGATGCAATTGTGTGCCTTGTAGCTTAAATAATTCTTTCCAAAAATTGCTTGTGAAAGTTGGGTCTCGATCGGAAACAATAGAGTGCGGCATGCCATGCAGCTTGAAGACCTAGTCCATGAAAATTTAAGCCACCGTGGATACAGTAAATGGGTGGGGAAGAGCGCAAAAATGAGCATACTTGGAAAGACGATCCACCACCACCATTATGACTGATTTATTCCCCGATTTGGGTAAGCTTGTAATAAAGTCCATAGAGATATCCTTCCAAATAGCAGGGTGAATCGGAAGCGGTTGGAGGGTGCCTAGAGATTTGACTGTTTCTCCCTTATTGCATTGACACACCTCACATTCAGCAACAAACTTATGGATGTCCTGTTTCATACCATCCCAGAAAAAAGAATGTTTGACTCAGTCATATGTTTTGGTGAACCCTGAGTTCCCCGTTGTGGGTGTAGCATGAAGCTCGGAAAGCACCGTGTATTTGAGCTTGGATTGTTTACTTAAATACAAGCGACCTTTGTATCGTAGCTCATCCTGGATCCAGGAGTACCCTATGGGAGTCGGAGCCTTGTTCTGCAGTTGCTGTATCAGATGCGAACTTTTGGGATCTTGAAGCCATTCCTAGTGCATAGCTTGGAGCCAATTGAGTACAGTGAAGGAAAGAGAAAAAAGGGATCCTTCACCTTCATATTTTCAAGGCAGTGCATCCGCCATGACATTGTCTTTGCCCTTCTTGTAAATGATCTCATAATGATATCCAAAGAGCTTAGTCACCCATTTTTGTTGTTCCTGGGAGGAAATGTGTTGTTCCAGAAAGTACTTGAGGCTTTGATGGTCTGTCTTAATTTGGAAGCGTTTCCCCAAGAGATATGGATGCCACAACTCAACAGCATGCAGAATCGCCAACATTTCTTTTTCATAAATTGGTTTTCCTAGATTCTTTTCAGACAGTTGTTTGCTAGTGAAGGCCAAAGGGCGACCCTCTTGCATAAGGAAAGAACCTATTCCTTTCCCTGAGGCATCACATTCCAACACAAAGGTCTTGGTGAAGTCGGGAAGGGCCAGAACCAGAGTGGTGCACATGGTCGTCTTCAAGGTTTGAAAAGCTTGAGCAGCTGCTAAAGTCCAAGTGAAAGAGTTCTTTTTGAGGAGAGTCGTGAGAGGTGATGCAATCTTTCCTTAGTTCTTAACAAACTTGCGATAGTACCCTGTGAGGCCCAAAAATCTACGAAAGATTTTGAGAGTCTTTGAGTGTGGCCAGTCTTGCATAGCTTCAATCTTTTTCTGGTCCACCCTGACGGCATCCTTTCCCACAAGATGACCCAAGTATTATGCTTCTGAGGCACCAAAAGCACATTTGGACTGTTTCAGGAAAAGTTGGTCCCAAGAGAGTAGGTTGAGAACTTGATCCACATGAGTAAGATGGTCTGTCCAGGTTTTTCTATATATGAGGATATCATCAAAGAAAACTAAGACAAAATGACGGATAAAAGGGTGGAAGACATGGTTCATGAGACTCTGGAAGGTGGAGGGGCCATTACACAAACCAAAGGTCATGACCAAAAACTCATAGTGGCCCTCATGAGTCGGAAAGGTTGTCTTGGGAATATTGGCCTCTTTCATATGTATCTGGTGATAGCCCGACTGAAGATCAAGTTTGGTAAAGAATTTGGCGCCACTCAATTCATCCAAGAGGTCATGAATGACAAGAATGGGAAATTTGTCTTTGATGGTTAGTTTGTTGAGAGCATGGAAGTCAGAACACATTCTCCAAGAACCTTATTTCTTCAATACCATAACTACCGAATAGGAGTAAGGGCTCGTACTAGGACGGATGACTCCGACAAGAAGGAGTTCCTGGACCATTTTTTCAATTTCATTTTTTTATGCAAAGGGGTGGTGATATGGACGTATATTGGGGGGAAGGCTTCCTGGGAGAAGGGGAATGGAATGATCATGGACACCGCAGGAAGGAGGGAGGACTTGGGGAGTGGAAAATACTGTTTGATGTTTAGAAAGGAGGGCTTGGAGGTCTTGGGGCACTGGTGGGGTATTTGTGGCTTGTATGGCGTGGAGTTGGGCAATGACACCAGAATGACCTTTTTGAGCAGTTTTTCCATGTGATGAGAACTGATGACCTCAGGTGAACCAGCAGTGATGCCTTGAAATTTATATTGGTGGCCTCCTTGGTCAAATTGCATGGTTAAGTTCTGAAAATCCATGAGAATGGGACCCAAAGTCCTTAGCCAGTCTGCACTCAACATGATGTCGCAACCGCCCATGTCAATAGAAAACATATGGGATTTGAGGTGGTAGTCACCTATTTGGAGACACACATTTTCATAGCACCCACCACATTTCATAGAACCACCATTGGCAATCATGATTTGGAAATTGTTGACAGCATGGATATAGCAATGGGTTTCTTGGGCAATGCAACGATGAATAAAATTGTGGGTGCTACCACTATCAACCAGAATGATGACCTTTCGGTTCTTGATGTATCCGATTAACTTGACGGTTTGGGGGGTAGAGAAGCTGGTGAGAGCATTGAGGGAAATGATCGGTTCCACTTCAAGAGGGTCAGAGGGAGGGTTTATGTTAGAGATTTCTGGTGACTCGGGCACAGGGGGAGTGTCAACATCTTCTTCCTGAATATCCTCAGAGATGGCCATAAAGAGATTTTGTTCATTACATTTGCGGCATAGGAAATATTTGTCATCACAATTATAACAGAGGCCTCTGAGTTGGCGTTCAGCCATTTCAGCCCTGGTCAATTTTTGGATTTTTAATAGGGCGGAGGGAGTAGTGGGGTTTATTGGTTTAGGGCGAGGGATAAAGGAAGGCTTACGGTTTTGAGAGGAAACAATTTGTTGTGATTCTTTATCTTTTTTGGTAGCCTCCACCCAATTTGTAGGTCGAGCCATGAGGACATGGGCTCGAATCTCCTCCTTGAGGCCACTGATAAAACACTCTCGAAAGAAAGCATCAGTCATGCCCTCTGTTCGAAAATCTAGACGCTCAAATGCAGCTATGAAGTCTTCTACTGTGCCTGATTGCTTCAATTTTGTCAAATGGCCCAAATGGTTTGTGTCAGTGTCAAAGCATTCATAAAGCTCAACAACAAATTGGGTCCAAGCAAAATAGCCTTGACAGGAAGTTTTTCTCCATTGCCACCATTGCCAACATTCTTGATCTATATGGAGAACACCATACCGGAGTTTGGCCAAGTCATCTGTAATGTTGTAGAGAGAGAAATAATATTCCATTTGGGTGACCCAACCAGTGGGGTCCAAGCCATCAAATTTGGTTACATCCACCCGCGGAAGGCATATGTCCCTTTGAAAGTGATGGGGTTGAAAGGAATGGGAAGAAGTTTCACCTTCAATCTTTTTATGTGCATCAAGAAAAGCGTCATCGGTAGGGATCTTGAGTTTGGTGCAGAGTGATGAAAAGACAGATTCAAGCTGGGTGGTCAGTTCGTGTTTGACTTCTTCCATTGCGGACTGCACGACTACCTTTACGGATGCATTTATGTAGGCATCACAGGAGGCAATAGTAGCACTGATTTGTTGCACTTCTTGTTGGGTCTCGAGGAGACCAGATTGCAACATGTTGAAGATAGACTCTAGTTCTTGGCTACGGGTATGGGCCATGAGGGTGGGTGAACTAAAAAGGGAGCGGGCGGGGTCAAATTTTTTTTGTAGAAAAATGATATGGATGAATGTGATAAGGGAGAAGAGATGAATCTAATGGAATAGGTCTCAAATAATGGTGACAAAATTTCCAGAGTTTTTTTTTTTTTTTTAACAGCTATGGGGTTATACTTTGGTCTGAAGAATGCTGCAGTGCTGAAATCCCCAAATTTTGAACCAGAGAGTATTTACTTAGCAACACAAACACAGATGCGCGTCAATAGATCTCGTTGGTTTAATTTGTTTATGTTCCCCAAGGGTCAGGTATTCAAGGGTTCTACAGACAAGGGTTTTCCCTGTTCTATAGCTCTCTGATATACGTGCGGGGTCCAACGGTAGTACTCGGCCCAATATCTCAGGGAACTAACTAAGGAGGATAGACCGTACCCTTATCCGTACTACCCGACTACCCAGGTACTAGAGAGTATCTTCCCGAGTGTTGTTCTCGGTGACACTATAGATGTCCAGTGGCCGATAGGTTTATCTAAAGAGGGCTTCAGGAAATCTAGGCCGATCCGTACACAGGTGTTGTCTGATGTGCTACCACTTGAAGGAGTACCAACAGGGGTTACAAGGGTGGCCAACAGATGTGCTCTTAAGAACCACTTATATTTCCTGCATGTATGAATCCCTCAACTGCGGGTTTATGCGCATAATGACAGATCTCTGTGGCTTAAAGACGCCGGAATACGTCTCTACCCTGAAAAAAATACCCACAATTTCTACCAAGGAAAGTGATCCGATACCACTTGCAAGATACCAGATATATGAAATATGCAGAACATAAATAAAATGCTAGAAATGGCAGAATAACAGTAAAATATCCAGCATAATCTTCACAATACACAGAAATGATATATGAAATAGCAATAGAAAAAGCACTTTGATTCAAAAATCAATGTTCACAGGCCTCTTTGAGGGGGAAACCTCCAGTCGAGCAGCGCTCTGTTACAATAATCTCCTAGCTAGGGTTCTCATACCCTCGCCCCTTATTTATACTAAATATGTCTATTAAGAGAAGCATCTAGAGGAAGATCCTTCTAGAAGCGGAAGCTTCTATTAGGTCTTCTTACATCCGACTTATTCTATTTTATTGCAAGGCCTTATTAATATTGACCTTTATTACATCCGAATACATTGATCTAGCTATGTGCAGGTTAGGACCTTAACACGTCGCCTCATCGATGTTTCGATGTGTACAATTCCCCCATCAAGGCAAAATTGTCACTATCGATCATCTTGATTTTTGTACACCTGACGCTCACGTCCCTGTCACCAACAACATTCTTTTTTTGGGAGACCACCCAGTTAGGTATGAAAGCGTTGGTGTTGGCTTATTGAAAGATTCTATCCTTATGGGTACTTTCCCTACACCACTTCCACCTACCGCGCATCATATTGCCGGCGTTAATATGATCTCAACTATGCCTTATCAATCCTTGGAATCATCTGATCCCTGGATTGTACCTAGTCCTCTGGAATTCGATGTGCTTGGTGACACCATGCCACTTAGCCCAGCCGAGGCTGCATACGTAGCTATTCAATCAACCTCTCCCTCTCTGGACAACCCACATTTGCTGGCACCTGATGCCTACTCGGTGCCCTCATGGTTGGAATCCCTATCGTCTGTTGTCGATTACATTTCCCAAATTTTCCCTTTTGATGAATCTATTATGGAAATGCTTAGTATTGACGATCTACCTTGGGATGATAACCATCATTGATCCTCTTTTCTTCCACCTTTGGAGGAAATCCATCAAGACATACACTCTGTCTTCCCCCCCCTCGATGTTACCGATGCTCTGCAATCTCCTATCCTCACTCAAGATATTCTCTATGAGGGGAATATGGGTAACATCTCTACCACGATCGTTATTGATATTTAAATCAAAGAAGGTGTCGTGGAAAACATTAACCTTGGTGCTAATTGCACACTCGAAGAAGTGGTCTCTTACACCGCTTTGTTTAAAGAATTTTGCGATGTCTTCAATTGGATCTATGAGGATATGCCAGGGATCGACCCTTCGATTGTCGTGCATGAAATCAAGACTTACCCTGACACAAAACCTGTTCAAAAAAAAATTTGCCCGGTTCATCCCAAGAAAATCGCAGCTATAAAGGCAGAAGTTGAAAAACTTCTAAAATCTAGCTTTATCTACCACGTCCCTTTGACAGAATGGGTCTCCAACCTTGTTCACGTTGCCAAAAATCAAGGGACCATCCGTGTTTGTGTTGACTATAGAGATCTCAACAAATCTTGTCCAAAGGAAAACTACCCTATGCCATTCATCGACCAAATCATCGATAATTGCACTGGGAGCGTAATGTTCGCTTTCATGGATGGCTTCTCTGGGTATATCTAGATTGAAATCTTACCTGTTGATCAACATAAGACAACCTTTATCTTCCCATGGGGAGCTTTCGCCTATCGAAATCTACCTTTTGGTCTCAAAAATGCTGGTGCAACTTTCCAGTGGGCCATGTCATATGCTTTCCACGATATCAAGCATATCGCAGAACCTTACCTCGATGACTTACCTTCCCACTCATCCAATCGATCCGATCACATCGATCACTTACGGGCTATTTTTCTTCGATGTCGGTTCTACCATATCCGCTTGAACCCACATAAATGCATTTTTGTTGTCGAATCTGGTCGTCTCCTCGGTTTTATCGTCTCTAAATATGGTATCCGGATGGATCCCTTAAAGATCAAGGCTATCCTGGCCTTACCCTCGCCAACCAATTTAACCCAACTCCAAAGTTTGCAAGGAAAAGCGAACTTCCTTCGTCGTTTCATTTGCAACTATGCCGAGATAACTAAAGGATTCATGCGATTACTGCAGAAAAACACCCCTTTCATCTGGGATGACACTACCCAATGGTCATTTGATTCTCTTAAGAACGCCTTGACCCACACACCTTTGTTACACCCTCTGGAGTATACAAAGGACTATATCCTTTACTTAGCCGCATCCACTTCCACTATTGCGATGGTGTTAGTTCAGGAGGACCCCAACGGTGAAGAACATGTGATTTATTACGTGAGCAAGAGTCTATCTGGACCCGAACTTCGATATTCACATGTAGAGAAACTGGCTCTGGCGGCCGTCATCACTATCCAGAGATTCCGCCATTACATCTTATTACGCACCACCATGGTGATTGCAGACTCCAACCCAATGCACCACGTCTTGACACATCAAGTACTTGGGGGAAAATATTCTAAATGGATCGTTATCTTTCAGGAATTCGATCTTGAATTTACAAAGTCCAAAGCCAAAAAGTCCCTGGTGTTTGCAGAGCTTATCTGTGCTATCCCTCATGGTGATGAAGACATCGAACCTAGAGATTCTCTCCCCGACGAAATTATTTTTCTCATCAGCACCTATGATCCTTGTTATGGGGACATCCTCCTCTACCTCCAAACCCAACGCTTTTAGCGCAACATTTCCCGCGAAGAACATCGACGTATTCGCCACCACTCTCGTTGTTATCTTATCATCGGTGACACTTTGTATCTCTGTGGTATAGACACTATCCTTCGATGATGTCTTATTCATGAGGAGGCTGAACACGTTCTGAACGATTGTCACCTTGGCGCCTATGGCGGTCCCCTTTCTAGGATGGCCACAACCCAAAAAATCTTACGTACCGGCTACTTTTGGCCCTCGATTTTCAAAGATTGTATTGAGGCTGTCAAAAAATGGCCACCCTGCCAAGTCTTTAACAAGAAGGCATGAACCCACCCTACTACACTGCACCCCATTATCGCCATCGACCCCTTCGCCAAGTGGGGTATTGATTTCATGTAGTGTAAGCCTACCTCCGCCGGGGGGCACGGTTATATAATCGTCGTCGTCGACTACTTTACCAAATGGGTTGAGGCTATGCCTACCTTCCTAAACGATGGTCATACCGCAACTCTGTTTCTCTTCAACCACATCATAACTCATTTTGGTGTACCACGCGCCATTGTCACTGACCACGGTGCACACTTCAAGAACCAGATGATGAGCGAACTGCATGTCAAATTGGGTTTTCGCCATGAAAACTCATCCCCTTACTATCCTCAGGCCAACGTACAAGTTGATGCCATCAATAAAGTCCTAAAAACCATGATTCAACACATGGTAGGGGAAAACAAGACATCATGGAATCTACAACTCTTTTCCGCTCTCTGGGCTTATCGCACTTCCGTGAAAACTGCAACTGGATTTACTCCTTTCCAGTTGGTATATGGCATCAAATCCGTTCTACCAATCGAGTGTGAGATTCCATCACTAAAACTTAAAGTAGAACTTCTACCCCATACTTTTGTCGAAGAAGAACGTTTCTTGTATCTATCCAAGCTAGACGAAACATGTTTTGATGCTGCTCTCGTTAATGAGGCACATCAGAAGCGAATCAAGAGTCAATACGACAAATCCGTCCATCCTTGGACTTTTGCAGAAGGAGACTTAGTCCTCGTCTATGACCAAGCTCATCACAAATTGGGGACAGGTAAGTTAGAACCTCTGTGGCATGGTCCTTACATCGTGAAGCGTGTTCTACACAGAGGCACCTACGAATTAGTAAATCATGATGGAATTTCCCTAGGAGAGCCCATGAATGGGCTTTACCTTAAAAAGTACTATGCCTAGATCACCTAGCATATGTACTTTGTACATTATTGTATTTTAGTTTGGTGTGTCTATTTCTTTTGCATGCTCGAGTGTTTACCTTTGCCACTCATGACTGCGCTTGTGTTTTCATGCGCAGATGATGTCTTCCTTTCCTATCTTTTTTGGGTTCGCGGATGGCGCTAGTCGACATACCTGGAACATTGCTTCGACAGCATGGGTTATTTACCAATTCGACGAGGTGGTGAGTTCTCTGCTTAGGACCAGCAACCAACAATATAGCAGAATATCATGCTGTCATTGGACTATTGACCTAAGCCTCCTCCCTAGGTATTTCTCATATCATTGTTTACTTAGACTCCCAACTTGTGGTCTATCAACTCAACCGTATCTATTCTATCCGTAATCCTATCCTGCTACGTCTCCACCTGCAAGTTTTCCATCTTGAGCGAATGTTTGATTACATTGAATATAGACACATTCCAAGAGAACTCAATAGTGTTTCAGATTCATTAGCTAATTACATCATGGATCGGTATCTTTCCCACATATAAGATTTAAGGAAATTAAAATTGTACATCACATGTAAATTAAAAAACACATCACAGACATCATCATGTACAAATCATTTGGCACTGTAAAAACTCGAGACTGTATATATATATATATATGGCATGATTGAAATGTTTTGATTACATCAAAAAGTATATAGAAGAGAAAAATTTTGGGTCTTTACACCAATACAACGTCGCCTGACAAGGCATACAAAAATACGATCACTAGTGAGACTCTAATCTCCCTGCACTACATTGTGCTATGAGTAACATATCATTGTGCGCACTACGCGCCTCAGTAGACAATTGATATTCTCTGGTACTCCCACAGTGTGCCTCCGCAGATGTAAAGGCATTTCTCCCCTTCATAGAGGAGGAATTCCCATCGTGAGGCCTTGGAGGTTTCTTTCAACCTCCCGGAGACCTATCACTGGTACTGTCGGATCTACTGCAACCGGAACACCCCCGCGACATCCTGGTATCGGTATATCGTCCGGGCGCACTGCTCCCTTGTCTACATGTTGAAAACAACACATCTGTTAAAAACTCTTCCACATACCCCCCAAAAAATATATATACATTAAAAAGTTAAAAAAAAAAAACTATACAAAGTGTTGCTCAGTCTCTTACCTGAAGCATCCCAATGTTCCCCCACGGGAAAAATCAAATCCATACTCCCACGGAAATCCACCTCAGCATACGGGAAGTCCTCTATCCAAAGATACTATCGTCTCAGCCAAGAAAAGAAATTGCCAGTGAAATGGAACTCTAACTCCGCTAGTAGCCTCGGAGATAGACTAGTCCACCTCTCCATCCTTGGTTTGTTGACTGGTCCCACTACTAGTGCTATCTGAGGCTGCATCTGGGGGATGCACTCTAGAAACAATGAGACCAGAAAAGAGACATAACCAAACTATTTTTGTCACGTCCTACACCGTGAAACCTGTTCCTTCACATTTCAAAGGAACCCTGCACTCCAGTTGAATAGTGTTGGTTCCAAACACTGAACACCATAAGCCACCTACGATATTGATGCCAGATGCATGCTAGTACTTCCCATCACGCTCATGATGGCAAACAAAATGGACCGGAGGGTTATCTTTCGAATATCCTTGATAAGGATTCTACCCCCTACCATTCTTGCTCCTGGGACACAGTGACGTGCCAGATACACGTCCACTGGCTCAGGTAGCACCCTCTGCCCGGAAAAAGATATGGGAACCCCTCTTTTCAAGAGGCGAGTCAAAAAATACACGTCTTCTAACTCAATGGCTAAAAGTTGTGTGCCAATCCGGAATCCTTGCTCTGGAACATCCCATAAGCCAATCATGTGCTCAAGCAATAAAATCTCCTTCTTCATTTTTTGCAATTTGAAGAATTTCAGTAAACCACAAGATATCAATGCGGCCCGTGTGCGAGGAATCTGCAAGGTAGCTAAGTCATCCATCTCATGTTCTCGTTCTTTCCACTCAATCATGGTCATCGAAATCACCTACAAAACAAAAGAATAAAGAATTTCATTATTTCAATGTTTTGACAATTTTGACAATTTTTTAAAAGCAATTTAAAACGTGAAATAAAATTCCCACATCATTTAAAGAGACCACACCCTCTTTTACAATCAACACGCCCTCTCTTAGCCATTCAAACAACAATTAAAATGTTTTAAAAATCAAAACGACTTCTTTGTGGCTGCATGGGCGTATGTGAGAATTTTTCATGGGTTCTTTGCCAAAAATGACCCATCCACTTGGATATTGAGGCATAGGCATCATGGCTATCCCTTCCTAAAAAAATTTTGCAGAAAGAATCCCCTTTTTCCATAGTTTTTAATAGAGGCCGATTTTGTCCTTTTTGAGGCAACTTAGGGCTTCATCTTTTAAATTAAATGCTGCTATAAAAATGAATGTTAAACCATGTGTTTGAAAGAAGCAGATATGGACATCTACTTGGTCCAAATAGAAAGCGAGACGGTCAATCGTAGCTCTGGTAGCAAGTGAAACAAGATCCGCCTATGAAATGAGAATCTCCACTACCCCAAAATCCTTGTGCAAAATGAAATGGTAAATGGAATTTTCATTGTATTATTATTTATAAACTTCCATTTTTATAAGGTATGGTCATTTATGGGTTTCTCTAACAATATAATGGCTTCACTAAACCCCTGGTTTGTAGTTTTGGCATCGCAGGTTTCTTGGCAGTTCTGATGGATTATTTACCTTGTCGCGCTTATGAGCATAATCTTAGTTCATTCTCGAGCTCGAAAATATGAGAATGCACCGGGTAGACTTTTATCTCTTTTTCAGACCTGTATGGATACATGAAAAAGGAAATCGCCTAGATTCATCTTTAAACTCTTTTCAGAATCTCTAAATATGAAAAGATTGTCAAGTGATCTTTCTTCCTTTCACGCTCATTAAAAGGTTGGAAAGGGGATCCTTCGAGCAATAGTTTATCTCTTTTTCGGTCTCGTTAGACTACTGTACGAAAAAGGAACTAAGAGAGTTCTCTTTTAAGTGTTTTTCCAAACTCTTTAATCCCGAAAAACCTTCGAGTTTTCTGTCTTTGGAATCGTTAAAACACACACTGACAGGCCCATATGGGACCGATCCCTTACTTCTTCCAGTTCGTTAAACAAAGGAAGAGGAACTTACCAAAGGTGAGTTATATCGAGCATGTGTTATCCTCCTCGAGCTCATTAAATCAAAAGGAGGTACTCGTCTATCTGGATGGGGGAAAAATTGAAAGGAGCAAGCCAAGCAGTCTCTTGAGAACATTATCCAGCAATTCTTAGAGTCGCCCTTGAACATGGCACTTTGTCTTTTGCATGCATCATAGTCCGCTGAACCTCTGCACTGAGCCAATCCTTTGAGTTCCCTTCACTGCTTTGGGTCACCCATAACAAGTCACAATATCCAATGCATAGTTTTGGTCCATGTCATGTTTTTTTGTTGTGCCTTAGTGTTCAAGGGAAGTATCCACCTCTAGAGTCAACCATCCCAAATATCTTGCCTCAAAACCCATGTCAGTCCATGTCCATTTGATCTACCAATTACATCTCTATGTCTGTTTCGTGTCATTGATGGGGGATACATCAAGGCCCTCCCTCGATGAGTCTATTCCTGTTGACTTCAACACATTATCCGGGAATTAGGCTTAGAAACTAGTGAATACTTTGGAACCTGCATGCCTCAATGGCAGGCCTCCTCACATTCAATAGTAGGTTTACATCATTGACCTCTGATTGGATGATTCCATGGATGTTCGACCTCATCTCATCTATTCACATTCGCTGGAATGTACTAGAGTACCTTGGGAATCATTGACATTAATGATGATCTCCCTCACACTTGTTAACGGTTCACACCATTGACCGATAATCAAGTGGTTTTTGCCATGTTCGACATCGGGACATCTATTCACATGGTTAGATTCGTACCATATTGGGATTGGTAAGAAGACCCTGGGTTGAGTGATCACTTTGATATATGCTTTGCCCAGGTTACAACGGAGTTTCTATTGGACAAATAACACATACACTATTACATAGATCCACTTTGTATTGGTCGTGGCTATGTCTTGTCATCTCGTAGATCCACTGTGTATTCTTTGTGGCTACGATCAGTCCGAGTCATCAAAGTATAGATCCACATTGTATCTTTGGTGGCTATACCTTCTTATCAATACAATTATGGATCTACAGTGTATTTTATGGCGGCCATATCTTGCAAGTCTTGATCACCCAAGCATAGGTATGTCTGCCTTGGGTTTTGAAACATGTCATAATATTTGTTGGATGTTTGTGTGCAGCTTCTGTCAGGTTCTCTGAGTCCATACCCTTGCTTGAAAGTCTACAAAGAACTTCATTTATCAGTTCTCATCTTCTAACTTCATGCTTTGGGGGGCATTCTATTACACGTCAATATTACTAAACTGGATAAGTGTCGCATGTTCCTCTCAACTATCGTAAGTGTCGCATGTTCCTTACAACTTTCGCAAGTGTCACAAATGTTGTTCAAGCATATTTCCATAATAACGACACTAAGGAGGCACTTAATACATCTCATACACTTGATTTGGAGGAGGGAAAATGGTTAACTGAAGTCAAGGAACTCTTATCACCTGAAAGGATCCCTTAAAATAGAGTTTTGAAGGAAAGTTCTCCCCCATGGCATCCTTAGGAGCATTGGTGCTCCCCCACAAGCTACTAGGGAGCGTTATAACAAAAAATCACTTCTTTGAGAGAGCACTACCCTTCCTTAGAGTGATGACGCTCCCCTTGATCCTCCTAGGGAGCGTTATAGCGCCCTGATGCCCCTTTTGAGGGAGCGTTATCTAATTTGAGTCAGTGGTTGGCCCGTTGAGGAGAATAAGGGGAGGATCTCTAAAGTTTAGAAGGAAGTTGCATTCAAATTCTTGGTTCCATCAGGAGATCCCTGATCTAAGGAGGGGATTCCTCAACTTATTCTAAAGATAACTCAAGAGGTTAATCTTCTCTTAACCTATATAAGCAGGATCTATGGTGGTGAAAAGGGGGAAGAATTGCTAGCATGAAACCTATGATCTCATAGGAAACACATAGTGAGTAAAAGGAGAGTGATCAGTGAAGCTGCTATCATCTAGGTTGTGGATCTTTCGAGCAAGGGTTAGACAAAGGGGACTTGACGAAGTTGTCGCATTCACATCTACGATTGTAAGTACTGCTGTCGTTATTCTCGTTAATATGACACGCTTGGCCTGTTTCTTTCTAGTTTGTGTCTGATCTTACATAAACTTATCATTGATAGATAGATCTGTTTTCAAGCTAATATCAATAGAGTAGGAAGCGATCGTACTTTGTTTGTCTACAGGACTCGTCGAGGAGCGAAGGATTGGAGCTCAACTCAGAGCGTGCAGGGACAAACGTCGATAAAGAGGTACTTCTATTCTTATTCCTTCTCATGAATTAATTTGTATGGATTTGAAAGGAAGTCAGTGTCCACGTTAAGCACTTTCTGTCTTAGAGTTTAGGGTCTATCTCTTTGAGGCAATCTACCTGTCCGCAGGGAGATTTTCCTACAATAGTCTACTCCACATGTATCCTGCATTGCCTTCTCTGCATCTTAATTTTCACGGGAAATTTGTGCTCGGGCTCTTGGTTTGCTGAGATTGCACAGTAGTAAGTGACCCATATTTTCATGGTAGCCTTGTCTTTTCTCTTATTTATACCTGTAAACTTCCTTGCCCATATCTATGGTTTGGTTACTGTTGTTTGCTTTAACCATTGAAATCACAAGCCTGTAAATAGCCTATCCTCTATGTATGTGTTGTGCTACCTAGAGGCACTGCTCAAACCCTCTATATTTTCCTTACTTCCTTTCACCTCAAAGTTTGGTGTTTTTACTCAATTGCAGAGGGACAATTTCGAATTACCCCCTCACTGTCTACACTCTCAAATACATGTATAAGCCTAAGAGTGTAATTCTAAAGGCCAAGATTGGCTTACTAATCAACAGTCTGTTTAAAAAGTGTCAATATTGTACATTTGAATCCTCATTTAAATATTTTTTGGTCATAACCATCCCTTAATCCTTTTGAAATCCCTAATTTTAAGCTACAGAAACTCCTCAATTGAGGAAGACACACAAAGGTGGCAAGGTGGCTAGGACATAATCTATGGACATGCATCTTTTTGATACAGAACCCATGGAAAGAGAGGCCTTTCAAAGATTAGGGTGCCTCTCTTTCTATCAAAACATGTAGAGAGGCCATCCAGAGGTAGCAAGATAGTTTTCATTACAGTTTGATGGTAGGAAAACCAAGGTTGGGGATTTGGAGTTTGAGGTGATTGAAGCCTCTATTTCATATGCAATAGGAATTCCCCTTTTAGATGAAAAATGGTTCAAAGCCATGGCTTTGAGTTCATCCTATGCAAAAGATATTTTTAAACCTGAATATCAAGCCAATGATTTGTCCAAAAGTATTCCAAGGAATCAATTGATTGAACAATTTTACAGATTATTGAAGATCATACAAAGATATTTTACTTGTGAAGGGAGATTTTACAAGTCCCATATAAGGTTGTTGCTACATTTTACTGGTAAGGTTGAGATGAATATTACTTATTACTTGTTGAGGATTATAGTTAAGATGTCAGAAAGGATACAAGCTAAATCTAAAGATGTGAATTCTATCCTTTTCCACTCTGGATTAATAAGAATCCTAGTCTCTGAGGAATTGGGTAAGAACGAGATTTCATGGGAGAATTTTGTTGTTACCTCTCATTTCAAGTTGGATTAAGTACCAACTCTTCAATCATAGAAGGCAAGTCCTTTGTCACCCACCAGTGCTACTAAAGTAGGGACCAGTAGGAAGAGAAATGGCAGAGCCCCTATTCAAGTTTTAGAGATAAGCAAGCAGGTCATAAAAACTGAGGAGGAATTTTTTCTTTCCCCACACAGAGATTTTTCACCACCTCCTCCACTAGGGTTAGAAGAGATGCGCTCTTCTACCAAAGCTACATCCAAGAGAGGGAAGAAGCTTCTCTTTTCCTCTTCTCCTCCAGCAGTCGAAATCAAGCGTAAAAGAACTTTCACAAGGTCATCAATTCCTAAGGAGGTTTTCAAAGAGAAGTGTTAACCAGAAACCCCTATTCAAAAGAAGAAAGGAAAAAGCACTGAAAATCCTATGGAGGAGAAATCAGAAACCCTTATTCAGAGGAAGAAGGGTAAAGGTAGTTTTTAGCCTACTAAAGGGAAACAAGAAACCCCTTTACAGAAGGGTAAGGGTAAAGGTACTAAAATAACTTTGGAGAGGAAAGATGAAACCTCTAAGAAAGGCATTGAGAAGACTGTTGAAAGAAAAGATGAAAACCCTGTGCAGAGAAAGAAGAATAAAAGTAAAGCCATCAAGGAACCTAATGAGGTAGACAAGACACTTCCCATGTAGGAGAAAGAGTATTCTGAGAAAAATATTATTGAGACTGTGCATGCCACTGTTCCTCTTGAAAGTCAGACCTACAAAAGACTTATCAAGAAGCTTAGAGATGCAAGAAAATAAATATCTCGTCTTAAAGAAGAAGATAAGGTCCACTTGGATCAGATGGAAGAGCTCATGGATGGATACAGTCACACCCTTGACTTGGCAAGGTTTGCAGCAAGAAAGGCCCAACCCCTTCATAGACAGTTAAAGAATATTTACAGGAAAAACATAAGCTTTCAGTCTCAGAATAGGAAACTAAAGGTTGAGCTGAAGCACTTTCAAGATGAGGTAGCCAAAATAAATTTACAGGCGTTGGTCAAAGCTGCCATTGAGGATGAAAAACCAACAGCTAAGGAGAGAACATCTACACAGAGGAACCTTGTTAATGCTAAGAAGAATAATTCTTCTATTTCAATTGAAGATCCTCTTTCTACCAGAAAGATTGTGAGGTTAAGTGTCAAAATGACAAAATAGCTGGTAAAAGGTAAGCCCCATTTTTGAGGATGTTTCCTTTTTGGGAGGTTTAACTGATATGCATATAGTATCTCTGCCATCTATACAGGCTTCTAAGAATTTAACTATATGGGTTTTGAGTTTTTCTAAGTGAAAGTTTTCCCCAGTGGTAAAAGGAACTACCTATTGTACGTTCAAGGCACCAAAGTAAAATGGTTTTGTCATCATGAAATACCACAAATTGCTCAGCACATGTTCAAGGTTGAAGGCACTATGTTTTTGGCAATGCTCCCCAAAACTGCACACAAACACAGCGTAAGTGGTGCTACCTAATATTGGGCAGAGAATAGAGTTGGCACATAGACGCAGCGTAAGTGGAACTACCTAATATTTGAAAGATAATAGAATTTCCATACGGGTGCAACACAGTGGCGCTACCGAATATTTCACAGAGGGTAAATGTTTGCACACATGCACAACACGGGGGATCTACCTACAAGCGCTACCTAATATTGAAAAGAGAGTAGAGCCTGTACACATATGCATCATAGTGGCACTACCTATAGGGGATGTCTTTTCTCTTTGTAGTGCGCTACCCAGATTTGCTACCCAAGGAAGCTGCGAACACACACCATGGATCTAGGAGGACCAAGCTAATAACTTTTGGATTAATTGATAATGGAGAAGGATGGAGAAACAACATCTGGCATCATGAAGAAAACCACATGCTTTGAAAGACACATGGAAAACAAGGCACTGCACAGCAAAAGGGAATCAAATTAGTTTGAAATTCAGTTGGATTAGTCACCAACATTTTCCTGTTTTATAGCATAGGTGGTTAGATAAGTTGTTAGAGAAAATAAATGTATAGAGTTTTTCAAGGGAAGGAAGCCAAATCGTATCTCTAGCTGTTACCCCCCTTTTTTTAATAAATATATAGATCAATTGCTTTAGTAGGTTCAGATGGTTGGGCAAGGCTCCTTGATACTGTAATATTTTGAGGAAGTAACTATGATCTAGTCATGTACTGGACTTAGGATTTTTTGACTAATAGAAATTAGTTTCTTTTTCATCTTATCTGCTTCTGATATTAAATGTTCATGCTTTTAATGATTCACATGAATGATTGTGGTGATGTTATGATGGATGTTTGATTATTATGTTATCATGATATTTATTTAGCTTCCTTGGTTTCTCAGTTCAAGAAGATCTTGTGTTAAGAAAGTTTCCTCCTTAGGATTTTGTGGACCTGATGTTTACAACAGCCCCTACACTTCTCTCAATCAAGTCTTCCCTCTATTCATACTTACTCCCAAACTACTGATTGAATTTAGCCAAGACCTTAATTGTTCGTGCATGCTAGCCCTGTCATATGAGTTAGAACATTATCATTTCACTACTACATATTGTAAAAATTCCGACGTTTTATTTGCGGCGTTATGGACAAAATTGTCCATATTGTTGCAAAATAGAAGAAATTTATATAAAAAAAAGTTCATGTTGCCCGATAACGTCGCAATTGCCACGTTAACGTCGGTCTTGCCACGTTAACGTCGCTCTTGCCACGTTTTCCACTGGAACGTCGCTCTTTCCACGTTTTCCACTGGAACATCACTCTTGCCACGTTTGTGAAGATGTATGTCACAATTGCCACGTTAACGTCGGTCTTGCCACCTTAACGTCGCTCTTGCCACGTTTTCCACTAGAACATCGCTCTTGCCACGTTTTCCACTGGAACGTCACTCTTGCCACGTTCGTGAAGATGTATGTCGCAATTGCCACGTTAACGTCGGTCTTTCCACATTAACATTGCTCTTTCCACGTTTTCCACTAGAACGTCACTCTTGCCACGTTTTCCACTGGAACGTCGCTCTTGCCACGTTTGTGAAGATGTATGTCGCAATTGAAACGTTTGTGAAGATGTATGTCGCAATTGCGACGTGTTGGAAACTAGGTTTTCCCCTCCAACATTCACCTTAGTATGTTCACCAAGTCAAAATACCAATGGTCACTTAGGACTTTTTTACGTCGGAATTGCGACATTACAAAATCTATAAATATGTTGCATTTAACGGATGTTGCGACAAGTTTGTTATAATAACGACGCTTCAAAAAGGGTTGGGACAACTTCCAACACCTCCTCAATTACAACTTGAC